>PVJS01002911.1:0-79895 GCA_004027185.1 Glis glis | reverse complement strand
GGGAGGGGAGGGGAGGGGAGGGAGGGAGGAAAGAAGGTGAAGGGAGAGATATTCATCTAGAGAGGTGTACCAGGGCAGTGGTGAGGCAGGGGAGTAGGAGCTCAGCTGAGCCTGGGGCAGCGTGGCAGGCCTGCAGAGACAGTGCGGCTAAGGAGTCCCTGAGGAGGGCTGAGTGAGTGGGCGAGGTGGGCAGGGCTACCTCCAGGCAGGTGGAGCAGCTGTGCAAAGGCTCTGGTGTGTAAGAAGGTGTTGTGCACACACACTTGTATGTGCAAGCCTGTGCTTAGAGAGAGAGAAGAGTGGTCCCAAATGAGGCTGTGCTGCTGGGCTGAGACCCGCAGAGCCTCTTTGGCCACTCACTGGGGCCATTTAGAGTCTTCATCCCTGAAGATCTGGGGTTCCCAAAGCTGAATTCTGATTCCTCATCAGAATCACTGGGGGGCATCTGGAACACACATATGCCCGGGCCTCACCCTGAAAGAGTATAAACCATAGGTCTGGGATGGAACCCAGGAAACTATTTGCCAAGAGATCCTGGTGTGGGGGCTGGGCTGGGCCTGGGGAGAGGGAAAGGGCGTGGGGAAGGCCAAATCTGGACTTCAGCGTTAAAATTCACCTGAGACCTTTTCTGAAATGCAAAGGGGATGCATTTCAATCTATTTGAATCAGAGAAAAATGAATACTGCCTTCGTGTTAGTTTAAAACACAAACACTACAAAAGAGTTGTTTTGTGAGCCCTTCATTATTACTGAATCAGTCAAATTATTGCTGAATTGAAGTGATTTAAATATGGAAAGTTATGATTGATTTCCTACTCTCATTACCGAAATTTAATAGGCTCTCTAATATTCTTTCTTCTGCATGTAGTAACAATGAAATCGTTCTTAAGGTGAGCTACTGTATTTCATACCTAACATGTGACATTGGTACTATTCAAAATATACAATTTTACTGGTGGAAAATACTTTAAAAATACCTCCAAGGAAATGCCATTCCTGAAATAGGTATTATTTGACGCCTATTTTGATGTTCCTTTATTTCAGTCTGACCTTCAAACTCAGCAATATCCACTGAGTTCCTCCTCTGTGCAAGGCCTGGATTTGGGAAGCAGGGAGCCAACTTGCTGTAGGGAAAACAAGAGACCATGAGTCATGAGCCCTGTTCAAAAGCTTGCAAGCTGGCGGGGGAGATAAGACTAATGGAAAATGAAGATATTACTAATGATCCAAGGTGTTATTGGCTAAGATCAAGTGAGAGGTGCAGACAACACAGCCCTGGACTTAGCTGGTCAGGGAAAGATTCCTGGAGGAGATGATGATCTGGGCTGGCCTTGGAGGCTGGGTGAGATTCCATGGCACAGAGTTGAAGAAAGAGACTCCTGTGGTTGGGGAGAAGAGAGGACAAGTCCAGAGGGAGGAAGATGTCAGGCCTAGTTGGCAGGCATTGCAGATGGAAGGAAGGTCCAGTGGGAATCAGTGGTGACAAAACTGGGCAGGATGTTTAGGGCACAACTGTGGAGGACCCTCCACGGTTCAAACACTGGACAGTGGGGAAGACTTCTTCTCTTTGGGTTAGAGAGGTGACAGGTAAACATAGAATTTGGGGAGTGCTAATCTGGAGGAGTGTCCCAGAGGTTAGGAAAACCTTGAGACTAATTAGGAAGCTGTTGACAGGTGCGTGAGATTCTGAGTTAGGCCAGGGATCAAGAGAGAATTGTTAAATCATTAACACAAGAGGGTGATGGAGTAGGGGTTCATGTTCATGGGAAGAAATGTATTGCAGGACTGGAACAGAGTAAGGAGGGACCCAGCCCACAGCATGGCTCCTGGGATCTAAGAGTAGGGACTCAGGGACCATCTTTTGAGGGTCCTGCCTTCAGAATGACTTAGCCCCATCTTGTATCCACCTTGTGGGGTTTTCTCCAGATTTGGGACAGAGAGTTAGTGGCTTGGCTTAGGTCCTATGTCTCTCCCTGGAGCCAGAGAAGAGGCCACTATGGTTGGCAGGGCCCCAGCCCAATGGCGAGCTGGGAGAAAGAGCAGGTTGGTGTGTGGGGAGGAGGCTGAGTCCAGGAAGTCTGGATGTGGGGCCCAGATCGGCACTGATTCTGTGGGTGGCAATGGGTACACAGCTTTGGACAAAATACATGCATGATCACAAAGTGTGTTAAGAGTCTTCTCAGAGAAAATATTTAAGCTGCTGAAGAGATAAATTGTCTTTCCATCATCCCTATGTGATTTCCAGAAAACAGGGAGGTCTGATGGCTGGCCACTCCCCCAGGCCCCGCTTCCAGGCGGGGCTCAGTGCTTCTCCTGCTGGGAACTTGGGGCGTAGGCACATCGCTCCCCACGCTGGGCTTCACTTTCTTCATCTGTAAAAGGAGGAGTTTTATGTGGATAGCCCCCAATGAATAAGGACCAACATCTCTATGCTAGTTTTCAGGATGCAAAGTTCTTTAAAATCTGTTATAACATTTGATTCTTCAAGTACAACCCTCAATCATTGTATAAACTTGATTTAATCCTCCGCAACACACCGTTTATCACCCAGAACAGCGGTTGTCTTGCTGTTTCCCATGGTCCATGGGCATATGGGTCAGTGTCATTCTTCTCCATAAACCTGCAGATACCACAGCTTCATCTCAATCTCTTAGAAAAGCAACTGAGGGCCGGGCGTGGTGGCGCACGCTTGTAATCCCAGTACTTTGGGAGGCAGAGACCAGAGGATCCGGGTTCGCGGCCAGCCTCAGCTCTCTTGTTCTCTCTCTCTCCCTGTCTCTCTGTCTCTCTGTCTCTCTCTTTCTCTCTCCTTGGTGAGGCCCTCCGCAACTTCGTGAGACACGGTTTCAAAATAAAGTATAAAAAAAAAAAATAGGGCCGGGGGCGTAGCGCGGAGGTAGAACGCCCCTGCGTTCAATCCCCGGTACTGCAAAAAAAAAAAAAAAAAAGAAAGAAAAGCAACTGAGGCAAAAAGAAGGCGGTGCCACAGAGCCCTGGAGAAATGGGTCTGAACTAATTAGCTTTCCATACATACCGCATCAGGAAATGAGGCAGCGGTGTGGTAGATGAGAAGCAAGACTCTTTACCAACCCCCCCAAAAATTCATAGATTCCTTCACAACAGGATCTGTCTCCTTCTCCAGGGTGAGGGGCATAGAACTCCTCACATCTTGTGCTCTATCAAAATTGAGCTTACCAGGTAGCTTTGCACACTGCTAGATAGATTTGATTGTACTAGCGGTGAACAAGTAGTACAAGCTTTCCCTCAAAGACCATCACTACAAAATTCACACAGCTCGGAGGACGCCTCAGTGGGCAAATATTTCCTCCCTCATGATCCCTGATGCCCAAATGCTTCACTTGATTCGTCCACATTAATAGATTGTCTTTTTCTTTTTTCTGTTATGTATCTAGATAGAAATGAGTAGGTCAAATTTGGGATGCATCTAAGGGAGTTGAGTGGACCCTTATGCATGGAAATATGGGACTCCCCACCCAGCTGTGGTTAGAGAACTGAGGTTAGAACCGCAGGGATATCAGGAGTCTGAACTCACTGTCTGCGTAACACCCTGCAGGGGTTCACTTCGGGGCTGATGGGAAAAGTTCCCAACATGGTGAGAACAGCCCAGACACACGAAGCTATGGCTCAAAAAGTGAAAAGAGATGGTGCCCTCCTCAAATTCATTCACACGAGGGAGGGAGGTTTCCAGACTGAATCCAGCTTGCCACGTGGAAGACCCGTCATTTTTCCACTCCAGAAAGCCCCCGATTTCAGACCCTTTCTCTGGGACACAGCCCTTTTTCTCTACTGTTTTCTATTCCAGGGAAGTGACCCTTTCCAGACCCTTTCTCCAGAATGTAACTGATCCTTTTTCTGGAATGTAACCCCTTTATCCTAACCTTCTCTTAAACTGTACCCCCATTTCCCTAACTAAACCTTTTATGTGCCCCTATTAGTGCCTTCTGTTTGAAACCTTTCTCTCAGAAAAAAGCAAGAATTGAGGAAGAGATAACCGCCCCATTACAATTTATTTCGAGGAGAGACTATCAACCTATAGCATTCCCATTGTTAGGGGTTGAAGACACTTCTCACTTGCCTACTTAGGGCCATGGATGGGAGGCGCCATGCTGCAAGGGATCTTAGAGATAATCTACTCCTTTATTATTACTTTATTATTACGAGTTCCTGAGAGGTTAAGTGAATTGCTCCGGGTCCTGGGGCTGAGAATCCAGGTTCCTGACACCCCCAGAATGGTCCACACTTCACAGTCTACCCGGGAGGAAGGCTGAAGGGCCAGTCTTGCCTTACCTAGGTGTTGTATCAGGAACAAATAATGAGAAAGAGCCAGAGAGCAAGGAGTGGGGCAGAGCGAGTGTGACAGAGGAGAGCATTACACAAGCAGGCTGGGGTATAAATTATAACAGGGACTCCTGCAGTAGCAGTAGGAAGGCTCATTTTGCAAAACCCTCACCCTAAATAGCAGCGTGGGATGAAGATCAGTTTAGCCCCAGCTTTCTGACAATTCAGCAGTGGATTTCCAATCTGCTTCTGAACCTCAGCAAGCCATTGCTGGGCACATGTGGTGTCTAAAATTAGTCTGTAAGGCACTAGACTGAGAGTTACTCTCGTAAGCTGTTTTCCTGAGCATCCTCACAGGGAAGTGGGATGTCTTGCCTGGTCCAGCATGCAGGTGTATCACACTGCATGGAGGGAGGCTCCTGAAGTCTCTGTTTGGGTTCTTCCAGGAAGGGACAAAGAGGAGGCAGGGCAGGAATGTCTCAGGCTACTTTGAAGGCCTTAGATCAGTGGGAGCTCATTTGGGGGGCGACAGGGACAGAGGAAGAAGACAAGGGCAAACCCTCCTTTTTGTGTCCCACAGCTGTGGGGCCTGGCACAATGGAAGGGTCCTGGCCGGAGCATGGATGCCTTCGCTCTGGGAGCATCTCACCATCCCCACCCTACCCCCCCGGGCAAAATCACATTCCTCTCCCTTCCATCACACTCCCGGGGGAGAATTCCACGACCCTGGGCCCCTGTGATCGATCTTGGCGCCTCTGGTGACTGTGCATTATTTTACAGCAACTTCCTTGCTTTTACTCTATTTCTGTTTTGTTATCTGGCATCAAAAATTCACCCAATGTAAAACTTCAAAGGTTTTGTGTCTTAGGGCACATGCCACTGACGAAGACTAGAGGGGTTCATATGGACCACGGGGTGTCATCTGTCAGGTGCCAGCCAACCCCTGCACCGCTCAGAAGGTGCCTCGACACCCCCCAAAAAAAACTAAAAAGAAAAGATGAAATTGTCCACATTCCAGTGCCCTAGAGAAGGTCCTTCTGGGCTGCTCTCCTGAGCCCAGCCTGGCTGAGAGGTGGTTCGGGGTGGGCTCCAGGGAAAACCTCAGGGAAGAAGAGGTGGGGTCTGTCTACTTGCATTTGGCCAGTGGTTACTGTTCCCCTCAGTGACTCCCCATGAAAATAGACGTGATGACAGAGAAGGGGGCTGGTGGTGAAGGGGCTGGCTGTTTGCCCCAACCATTGACTTGGTCACCCTGGATCTAAACTGGCCACAGAAGTTTAAAGTGGCCTTGTGTGGTGGGACCCTGTAGGAAGTACAGGTGTTGAAGGACTTGGGAACCCCTTCCTCTGTAGAGTAGGGGCAGTAGGGACTTTCTGGGCAGACCCTGGGGGGCATCCTTTGAGAGCTGCTCACGGTGACTGCCTATTCTGGTCTCCCCAACGTGGCTCCTTTCTGTTTCTGGGTGTTTATGTGTATGTTTGTGTGTGTGTGTGTGTGTGTGTGCGTGCGTGCGTGTGTGTGTGTGTGTGTGTGTGTGTGTGTGTTACTGGGGATTGAACCTAGGGGCATTCTATCTCCAAGCCACACCCCAGCCCTTTTTATTTCTTGTTTTGAAACAGGGTCTCACTAATTTGCTGAGAGTCACCCTAATTTGCTGAGGCTGGCCTCAAACCTGCGATCTTCCTGTCTCAGCCTCCCAAGTACTAAGATTACAGGCATGCACCACCACGCCCGGCTGGCTCTATTTTTATTTTTCCTCCTAGGGATTGCAGAGGAGGCCAAGCTTACAAAAGAAACAAACTACTTTTACTTTTTGCAAAACATAAACTTCTACAGCCAACACAAATACTTAAATACTTAAATCATTCAAGAAACACTTATAATCAAATTCTTTACACTTGAACACTGGATTCCTGCCTGGACCCAGTTTGAAACCTCATTTTACATAAAACAATTTGTTTACAACGCTGAAGCCTGCTAATAGGGAGGCTGGCAACTCATCCAGGGGAGGCCGAGCCTGCCAGTGAGGAGCTTTCCATTACTGCCCGCCAGGAGACCACCAGACAGGAGGCGTCTACACAGAAGGCGCCATTGAAATCGGGAGGTTTTTTCTTCTTCACACTTTCCTCAGCCATGGCCCCAGGCTCTGCATGGCCCAACCCAGTGGCAGTATAGCCTCATGGTGGGAGCACCAGACCATGGAGCTCAGCTCCTACTGTGCGCCAGGTCCCGGGCTAAGCACCGGGGCAGAGATAACTAGCTGCCTGTCAAAAGCGCACACTCCTGCTCCTTCCTGGGCGGCAGCTGCGGGCCTTGGGCTGCATTTCCAGCCTTCCTTCCTTCTGTGTAGTGGGGTCAGAAGACTATTCTTACCAGTACAGTGAGTGTGGTACAATGTGCCCCTCCAGGACCAGGGTTTTAGCTGGGTGTCTCTTTTCCAGTATTTCTATTTTTCTTATAAGGTTGCTAAAACAGACCTCTGAGCCCCTAAGGAATGGTGGGGTCATAACACAGAAGGAGCCTGGGTACCTAATTGCCACATAGAACAATGCCACCAGCTGACCGTGCACTCCCATACTAGGCTGATGCTTAAGGAAAAGCTCCTGCTCTGTCAAGACATTAAAATGTTGGAGCTTATTTGTTGTAGAAGCTAGCGTTAACCAGACAGATTCAGTCCTTCATGTGTGCTATGGAACTTAAGCCTTTTATTTATTTATTTTGGTACTGGAGATTGAACGTGGGGGCATTCTACCTCCAAGCTATGCCCCTGGCCCTTTTTATTTTGAAACAGGGTCTTGGTAAGTTGCTGAGGGTCTTGTTAAGTTGCTGAGGCTGTCTTTAAACCTGTGATCCTCCTGTCTCAGCCTCCCAAGTACTGGTATTAAAGGCATGCACCACCTCCCAAGTACTGGGATTACAGGCATAATAAGCTTTTAATTATGTGCTTTTTCCCATTTTATAAACAATGTGATAACTGAGTAAGCAATTTGCCTTTGGCCCTCATAAGAGGCAAGGCAGGATTTGAATGTGGAAGAACTTTACGCCTCAGGGTCCTGTTCTTGCATACACTACTTCAAAATTCTGGCAGGTGTTCATGTGGTCATATATTATTGGGAAATTTGCAAAAGTAAGGTATTTTGTCTGTGATTGCTCACAATCACTGTCTCTCCCCCATCCCCATCCCCAACCTCGTCCATCATACTTCAGGCCTCTCAATTGGATGTTGGAGTGGCTCTGGGCATGTTGGCATCTGGCTAACAGGATGATGTATTGGGTAAGATTTGGTTTTGTTTGTTGGATAGTTTTCCGTAGTTTGCAGTCACTTCTTCACAGAGATAAATGTTTGCTTTCTGGGTGTAAGAGTGACCTCCAGGAATGCTCTGACCATTAACTGACAACTCACCACAAGTCATGACAGGTTGTGTCTAACATCTTGCACCAGAATTATGTAAGAAGGGAAGAAATGAGGCTTGAACTGGACGGGGCTGGCCTATGGGGAATTCTCCCAAATGTTACATCTCAAATACACAGAGAATGTGAGAGCTTGCCCAATTTAACAACAATCTGAAGATTGCAGACTGTCGCTGAGACAGAGTTGTAAAGGTTAAGTAAACATTTCTAAGTGATCAACACATGAAAACAAATTTTGATCAGTCATGCTAGAGCAAAGACTGAATTAGCTTTCCATTTTGCTTTACCAAAAATGTTATAAAATCATCTCCACATGAAGAATGACAGTATAAGTAGCCAAAAGAAAAATCACAAAAGTAGGAAATATAAAAATCAGGCAGGTAGTTGACAATATTATTGTGCTATTTTTCCAAATATTTAGACTGTTGTATTTGTTAAATGTGAAATTGATATAGTTCTTTTTGCATTCAAAATAAACTTTATAATCACATTTTTCTCCTCCCTTTCTTAAGGAGTGTTAAGGAAAATGGATGGAACCCGAGAATATTATGCTAAGTGAGATCAGCCAGTCTCAGAAAGTCAAGTGTCTGTTTTCTCTCATATGTGGAAACTAGAGAGAAAATAGGAAACAAAAGGGACTTCAGATTGATGAGGAGAGAGGCCAGTAGAATAGTGGAAGGAGGTTGGGCGAGGGAGGTAGGGAGGGAAAAAAGAAGGCTTGATGAAGGAGAGTTCAAATAATGCTATGTCCATATATGAAGGAAGACATCACTACCAATCTCACTAATGTGTATAGGGAGGAAGGGGTGGGGAGCAGATGGGATACAGCGGGAAATATTCCAAGTACTGTGTGCATGTATGTTTGTATAACTTTGAATCTCCTCATCACATATAACTACAATGCACCAACACAAGTATATTTAGTTTTTTCTTTTTGTGATCCTGGGGATTGAACCCCAGGACCTCACACATGCTAGGCAACTGCCCTACTGCTGAGCTACATCTCCAGCCCTATAAAAGTGAATTTAAAAAATTATATGAGCTTCAAGCCCCATAAAACTTGTACCTGCCTAGAATCTAGGAATCAACATAAAATACACATCCTTGTCTCCAGGGCTGTACAGACAGAATAGGAGGGCCCGACACTTTTCAGAGGGTATTTTGTTGTTATTGCTGTTGTTGTTGTATTGTTTTGTTTTTCTGTTTTTTTCCTTGGATGAGGGTTGTTTTGTGGCTGGTGGGAGCTGTCACCACTATCCCCCTTCCACTCCACCTGGATGAGCATCTGCTGTAGCAACTGCTTCTGCCCCTGCCTCCTTGCTGTCACTGCCTGACTTCTGCCCCTGCCTCTACTGTGGGGACCAACAGGAGGCTTGCCCAGGGATCTCCCACAGCCTCCTGGGGTGGTGGTACTGAGCACCCCCATCATCCCCCGTGAACCCAGTGCAGACAGGACAGTGCAGAGATTCTGTGGTCACCTGCAGGCTGTGCACCTGTGCAAGCTGCCCTTAATGCCTACATTAGCTTCACTCCTTACTCCTCAGGAAACCAATTGGGGACCCCACCCCACGCATGAGCCCCAGTAAAGCTCGGAGGGAATTGCTGAAGAGCTCAAGGCTGAGCTGGTAGCACTAAGAGCTGATAAATGGTAACACAAGAAGTGCCCTGCCTCTCTGTTTTGTGATTTCCATCCAAACTGAGCAAAAGTACCTTCAGCAGATTGATAACAGTTCTGTGCCACAGTGCAGCACAGTTATGGAGCCCATCCAGGGGAAAACACACTTGCTGACATTCACCTGCAGTTCTGCTTTTGATGTTAGGGTTATCGATGAGTCTCTCCATCTGATGCTCATCTGAAAACTTCTGGCTGAAGTGCCTGCAAAGCTCTGTTCCCACTTTTCCAATCTGTTCCTGCAATCCCACCATGAGATTATCGTCTTGCTTTTGTGTATTATAAAAGCTTCTTTTACTATCTCCAGAATTGATAGGGTGTTAGAAGGAATTTGTTCTTCCTAGAGGCGATTGCCTCACATGGTGTAGAATTTCTCCGGGCAATTTCAGTATTCCTTAGGTAGGGTCACCTGCTGCAGGAAGACCTCTGGGAGTTTCCTGCCTTCTCCACATCCCTGTGTCCTGTGGATACTGCAGATCTAGAAGTGCACTCACATGAAAGACTCGGAGTCATACATGAATTAAATTTGGTCAGGGCAGCTGGGGAGAAGAGCAGAGATCTACTTCTTCTGCAAGTCTCCTCTCAGAAACCTCTTTTATTGAGAAGTTTAAACAAAGCATCTGTTAATGCTAAACCCAGGATACATAGAAACAACTTGTAATCTAGAGCAAAGGGCAATTCTCAGCATACATCAAGGACAAAGAACAGTACAGAGGAGGAGGTTCCATCGGGGCTCCTTTCTGATTATCAAATATCTCAGGACTTTGGAGACGTGTGCATGCAAACATGCTCCTCCGAACAGCTCACCATGTGCTCTGCTAAGACAGCTCCCCAATTAACCTCAGAAACTTAACCCTTGATGGTCTGCAACACCCATGTCTCAAGCCCACCCTGAGTCCCCCAGGTGTCCTTGGTAATGTCACTTGGAGAACAAGAGGAGGAAGACGAGGTGTTAGGTATTCATGCCCAAGCTTACTTTCCCAGTTGTGTTTTTAATTTATGATTACTGAACTAATCTTTGTCTGTACATTTGGTGTTAATTCTGTCATCTCTCATTCTCTGCTTTTGGGGCTGTGTTTGGATGGGGAGAGGCTCAGCTGGGTTTGTTACCGTGGTTTTCTCTTCTTCTGCATAAATATCATCAAGGTCTGTTTACCCTTGTTTCCTGGCATGAATGACAGCCATGCATCCAGTTTTTAAGTCTTGTAAAGAATATTTAAGCTAAACATTCTGTAATTATCAAAGTCAAACGTGAAAGCATACCTTCTGACTTAAGTAAAAAGAAAACCTAAATGTGCTTTTACTTACTCCGTTCAGGTTTGGAGAATGTAACTTAGAGATGAGAACTCTCATTTTAAAAAAGTTTGTATTCAAATCCCTCACTTCCATTCTCTGAGAAAGGTCGGCTTCATAATTACTTGACTGTGTTTTGCAGAGTTCATCATCCTTGCTCCTCGGTTCCCTAAAATAAAGCCCTCCTTGATTATGGGTCCCTGGAAAGTTATTCCCGAGCCCCAAGAGCTCAGTGGCATAATATCAGGATGGCTGTTGTCTTCATCCAGCCTGTGGCTGTGTGTTTGTGATCTCCTCAAGGGAGATATTCACTGTCCTGCTTCTCAAAGACATCTCTAAAAAGTATAGTCCCAATAAATGTGGCTCTTAAAGCTATGAGGTCCGATTTATTCAAGGTCTGTAGAGTAGTCAAATTCACAGAGATGGAAGGTGGAATTTATACCCTGCACTGTGAGGGATTTCTCTGGGCAATTGCAGGGGCAGGAAGGGGAGTCATTGTTTAATGGGTACAGAGTTTCAATTTTTCAAGATGAAAAGAGTTCTAATGATGGATGGTGGTGGTAGCTTTGCATTAATATACTTAATGTTACTGGACTGGGCACTTCAAATGGGTTAAGATGGTAAATTTTATGTTCTATGCATATTTCCACAATTAAAATTAGTCTTTAAAATTATAGGATAAAGTGCCTAGGAATGATAACTTATCAAACTTTTTTGATAAGTTATTTTGATAAGGTATTTTTTCAGTAAAGAAAAATATAGGTAAATAAGTTTTACTTATTACTTATTGGATCTGAATATCAAGAATTCAGATCCAATAAGTCTAGATGGGGTCTCAGCATCTCTGTATTTGTAAGAGATTTGGGTAATTCTGAAGTCCCATGGCTGAGAATCTCTATCAGATTCTATTAGACTAGAAAGAACTGAGGTACTAAGAGCTAGAATCCCTGCTATTATCTGACAGCAAATGGTGCCCTTTGTTCATTGTGTGTCTCACTCAGTGGCGAGCCCCTGGAGGACAGGAGCATGTCCTGCTTGCTTCCTCTGTTCTCTTCAGCACTAACAAACGGCCTTGAAAACAGAAGGTGTTCAATAAAGGGCATTGAGTTGAGATGGGAAGAGCTAAAATCTAAATATTCTGTACCTGGTGGCATCACCCGTCAACTTGTAAAAGGCTCCCACTCTCCAAGCTCCACGAAGGGTTAATAGCTTTTAATTCCCCATAAGTCATTATTCAGTTGTGCTCTGTGGCCAAATTTCCCTTGCCCCTCAGCGGGGTGATGGGGACTTATAAGCTGTTACTGACACAATCATCAGAGACTCTCCCTAAGTATAAAACCACACTTAAGGGAATATTTTTCTGGTTGTTGTTCTATGAAAGTTTAGAAGCCATAAAACAGGGGAAAAAACAATTTCTCTGATCAGATTCTTTAGTATCTTTATTCTTTCTGGTATAAACAAGAGAAGGGTCAACGCTCCATATGATGAGGGTATCAGACAAGCCCAGCTTGTGCTGAGGAGACTTCCCCTGCTGTAGGAGAGATGGCCAATGGCCCTGGGTTCCTGGGCACAAAGCCAAATTTGTGGACAGACAAATTGTTTACAGCAGGGTTTCCCCATGCTTTTTATGGAGAAAATATTCACATGAAAATAAGCAAAGACATATCAGTTCAAAACATGCTCCTCTGTTATTCTGTACCCCCAAATTTTCTGTGTTAAACATGATAGATCCTTGATTTCAAATCCATAAGACATTTGTTATGAGCTGTAAGTTTGTAAGTTTGCTTACCTTTTTTGTTGTTGTTCTTGTTTTTGTGGTACTGGGGATTGAACCCAGAGGCATTCTACCTCTGAGCTACATACACAGCCATTTTGAAACAGGGTCTTGCTAAGTTGCTGAGGCTGTCCTCAAACCTGCGATCCTCCTGTCTCAACCTCCCAAGTACTGGGATTACAGGCATGTGCCATCACACCCAGCAAGTTTGCCCATCTTTTAATGCCCAAGTCAGAGTAACCAATTGTTTCTTTAAAAATCCTTAGAACTGTTAACTTTGACTTGGTGGTAGAAGAAGTAGGAAGATCAAATACTTGCTCAGGCAGGAACTAGCTCATCTATTAATTCATTCAACTAAGAGTTATTGCATGCCTACTGTGTGTCAGGCACTATATGAGATGCTATGGACTTAGCAATGAACAAGAGCTTATGTATCTAACACCCACAAAAAACTTATGTCTCTGTGAAAGACAGACGCTGGACATAAGTCTACAGTATACTTTTTAATGAACAGGTTCATTGGGACATAATAAACATACAATGTCCCACACACTTAGTGTGTTCAATTTGATAAAATTTGACCCACATGTACCCTTGTGACACCAAACCATGATAATGGTAGTGCATATTTCCATCACCTCCAAAGGCTCCCTCCTGACCCTTCATAATCCCTTCTGCCCACCCTTCTCTACCTCCCTACCCCCAAGTACCTACAAATCTGCTTCCTGTCACTGTAGATCAGTTTGCATTTTTTAGGATTGGATATAAATAGAATCAGACAGTATGCACCCGTTGGCTTCTTTCACTCGGTACACTTAATTTAAACTTCATCAATGTTGTTGAATATATTTATAATTCATTACTTTTTTATTACTGAGTAGCATTCCATTGTGTGGATATACTACAATTCGTTTATTCTTTTGCTTTTGATTGACATTTGGGTTGTTTCCAGTGTTTGGATCTTCTAAATAAAGCTATGACATTCAGAGCTGTAGAGTTTCATTTATCTTAGGGAAACAGTAGTAGAGTGGGTGGATTATATGTGTATATGTTTAAATTTTAGAATACAAATTGGTTGTACTGTTTTGCACCCTAAAAATCAGTGCATGAGAGTTTCAGCTCCTCCATATACTTGCCAACACTTGGCATGGCCAGCCTATCAATTCTAGCCATTCCAATAGATGTGTCATTGTGATCACCTCATATGGTTTCAATGTGTGTTTCCCGAAGGACTGAGAAACACAGTCATTATTTAACTGTGGTTATGAGAGCCTTGGCAGAAATTATGATATAACTTTGTGTAAGTGGGGAACAACCCTCATCTACCTGAGTGCCTTTTCCCTGTATGACTCTTTATCATGCAACTCCCAGAGCTCCACACTTATCTTTGCAGTGGATTTGGTCTTAGGATGAATTTGACAGTTAGTTCAGAATAATTGGATATTTGGCGCCTCTCAGTTTTTTAAATAGAGTCCAGTGATCTTCACTTGGATGTGGATACACCTGGATATTTCTCTGAACTAGGGCATTTCCAGCTCAGTGAAGTTACAGGTGTTGAATAAATGCCTAAGTGTTCCTGTCCTCTGTCTCACCCATCACTGCCCACTTGTGCCCATCTTTCCTAAGGAATGAGCTTCCTTGACAAGTGGGCCACACATAGCCTTTGTCTTCAGCTGACACAGGGACCAGGGCAAGAACCTGCCTTTGTGTCACGCTGTTGATTGCATAGCAAGGCCATTGGCCCAAGAGAGAGCCAATGGGACACAGAGGTGGCCTGTCCCACCAGGTGCCCCCAGGCCTGCCTGCACTGCTACAGGGCAGAGTGGTTTGTCTCCTACGCTGCAATGTGCTGACTTTGTGAGCCCGGGGGGACAAGGAGCCAGATTGCTTGGCCTCCAGGTTCTTCCCTGGCTCTTCATGCGAGTTTCTACAGCTCCCTAAGAGACAGAGAGTGAAGGAAGAGGGCAGCATAGCGGAAGACCAACTCTCCCCTCCTTTTTACGGTTTCCACTTAATCTCTACAGTTTGTATTTCCTTGGTCAAAATGAAAATTCCATTTCTTATGTCTTCCAATGCTTAAAATGATTCTCTACTGTGACCCAATGGAGAAAGAAGGAAGGAAGGGAGAAAGGGAAAGAAAACCAAGAATAAATATTAGTAAGATTACTTTGGGGATATTTGCAGGAAAAGTGAAGACACTGGGCATTCCTGGAAGCCATTCCTGGCTACCTTGTGAAGATGAGCAGAAGTCCTCAGCACCAGGAAATGGAAACCAGGAAACAGAAATTGAACATTCACCTGGCCTCTTTTCTGCACAGGCAGTTTGGACCTGACAGTGCATTGCTTCGCACCTTCTCTGCTCTCCTAGCCAGCTGTCTTACCTCGTCCCCCCAGAATGCCTATGATGGTACTGACTGTATCTATATTTAGGGTACTTTATCACCAATTTAAAGTTGTAAGCTCTTTCTCATCCCTAAGAATAGTCTACTACAACTATTTGTTTTTAAAGTTATGCATCTAAATTAATTTTATTTGGCAATGGCTGACAAAGTTTGTGAAATGGCCCGAGACAACATGACCTCCAGGCGTGAGACAAGTTCTCCCAGAAGGAGAATCAGGCTGGCTCAGTTTGGGCTTGGGGTCCATTCTTGGTCTTATTGAGTGACCAGCAAGAAGCAGGGTGATGTGGCACACACATGACCACAGGAATGGCATTTGTATGTCCTTAAAGAAAGGGGATAAAAAAATTGTAGAGTCTATCTGCTATGTGTAGAGAAAGGCACAGAGAGCTGGGTGTGGTAGTGCACACCTGTAACCCCAGGACTTGGGAGACAGAGAGGGGAGGATTGCAGGTTTAAGGCCAGCCTCAGCAACTTAGCCAAACCCTGTTTCAAAATAAAATATAAAAAGGTCTGGGGGTATATCTTGGAGGTAGAATGCCCCTGAGTTCCACCCTCAGTGCCAAAAAGAAAAACACAGGAAGGCACATGGAACCCCAATTGTCAGGAGGCTAATGAAACAGGTTTCCTGTTCCCTCCAGTGGGAAGGGGTTTCCCTCTGAAAAATCAGCTTTTTACACATAAGACAACTTATTTCCCAATTCTTTATTTACAATATTTTAGGGATTTGAGGTGGTCTGTACTTTCTAAATAAGACTAGTTCACCTTCAGAATTGCATCCAAGACTTGTCTGTGATGGCGGCTTGTACACTGGCATAATCTTGGCTTCTGTAAAGGTGGATTGAGTGGCAGGCTTGGTGCCAAGCAACTATGAGCCTCTTCTTTTTCAATGCTTATATAACTCTAAAAGATAGATGCTATCATTATCCCAATATCATGGATGAGGTTATGTCCCTCGCCCAAGATGACACAAGCTGGTAGGAGGCCAAACCAAACTCTACTGCAAATCCATCTTCTCCAAATCCCAGGTCTTGCAGCACCATGCTGTGGCACCTCCCATAGTTTCCTGATGATTCCTTTATGGATCTGTCACCTCCTAATAAGCAAATGTCTTTCTCCATCTGGCTGTGACACTCATTCACAGCAAAGTGGTCACCTGTGCTGGCTTCCACGGGGCCTTCTCTAGTTCTTGCTGCCCTGTCCTAAGCACTTTTTGTCTCCACCATCCGTGCACTAATGGAAGGACTTTTCAAATAATGTGATAGTGCTTTCCTAAGGTTCAAAGGAAACCGGGAGAAAAGAGCCTGGAGCTGCTCTCCAACACCCTGACAATAACTCGAATCTGGGCAAGAAACATGGGTTCAAAGTGAACCCCATCTCAAGCAATTTCTGATACAGTCTCTGGGTATAGAGCCAACCTGGGATATTAGATTACAGTATCCTCAATATGCTCTAATCTCTTTTAAGATAGTAAATGCCAAAGCTTCCATTTCTATTTCAATTTGGGCTGTAAGTGACTCTATTTAATGATTTGCCATCATGTTTACTGACACAGTAAAGTTTTACAAGTTTTAGTGTCATTTTAGGGGCCCTGTTTGCTATTTCATATCCGATGACTTGTTCTCTCTCCAAAGAGTGAATACAATTATTTGGGACATGTAAATGTTATGACATGTAAATGCAATTATTTGGGACATTTCATGTTATGAAGAACATTCATGAATAGGCTATCAGTATCTGAATAGGATACATTAAATTTTGTTCCTGGGGAAAAGTCGTGCAAGGGTCAAGCCTGCAAAGCGCTCGTCTGCTCTCGAAAAGAGTGATGTTTACTTCCTCCTGCAAGAAAAATTCCAGATGGAAAGCAAGATTTATAAAAGTTGAAACTCTTCAGGGCTGATGTTCAGCTCTCATTAAGTCCTAAAATGTTCGGAAGATGCTTGTTCTGAAAGATTTCTCAAAGATTTATGATACTACTAACTAATGTCCGCCCTCCTCTCTCCCAAATCTGAGTGAATATTTTCTCTGCTGAAGCATTTAGAATGGGTAATTGCTTTCATTCCAGGCATTTTTTTTTGTGAAGTCAGATAACAAACAGGGTCTTAAATTCTTTGTTTCCCCTCAAGTTGCATGAGCTTAAGAGAATTTCCATGGAGAATTTTATTTCTTATGCTGCAACTTTAATAACTTCATTAAGGCTCTCGCTTTTTCCCCCTGATTCCCAGCTGGGTATATTTGGGTGTGGAATGCAATTTTCTCTGGCCACAGTGAGGAGGAAGCCTCTTAAAATGTTCAATTTCTTCTAAAATGTGAGACGCAATCAAGTTTCTTCTGGGAAAATAATGACATTTATTGACTAGCTCAGGGGTCTGCAAACCTTTTCTATAAAGGGCCAGAAAGTAAATATTTCAAGGCTTTGTTGGTTATACAGTCTCTATTGTCTCAACGCCACCCATGTAGTGTGAAAACAGCCATAGACAACACTGAGGATGGTTGTGTTCCTGTAATACCTTATTTATGCACATTATCATTCAAATTTCATATAAATTTTACTTGTCATGAAATATTTTATTATTTACTTGTCATGAAATATTATTTTGCCTCCCTTACCACCACCATTTAAAAATGTAACCACTATTCTTTGCTTAGGATCTGTATAAAAAAATAGGCAACAGACCAAATTTGGACCATGGATCATAATTTATTGGCTAGTGTACTAATCATTGAGTCAATAAATATTGACTGACATAATATCCTTATATTGCTTATGAAAGAATTCTTTGAAAAAATGGTAAACGAGGAAATATTCAAGTTTGCGAGAAAGGATAGCTTATATTTAATTATGTCCTAAGCAATATCTCAGAAAAAAAATTTTTTTCTGTAGTACCTCCGCGCTACACCCCCGGCCCTATTTTTTTTATACTTTATTTTGAAACCGGGTCTCATGAAGTTGCAGAGGGCCTCACTAAGTAGAGAGAGAGAGAGAGAGAGAGAGAGAGAGAGAGAGAGCTGAGGCTGGCTGCGAACCCGGATCCTCCGGTCTCCGCCTCCCAAAGTACTGGGATCACAAGTGTGCACCACCAAGCCGGCGCAGAAATTTTGACCATAGCTAGTTCTCTATAGTTATCTCTATCACTAATGACTGAGGAGTAATTGACTCAGGAAGGCTGCTGCTAGCTCCATACTGCAGTAATAGGAACTATTTCTCAATCTGTGAAATAGAGGGATTTAATGTCTCTCAATAGATTCCTACTGAAGAGAGTAAGTCAGTTAAGAGCAGGACACCATACTTGACCTTCATTCTTCTCATAAGCACAAGTCAATGCCACGGAAAAAGACCTAGGAGTAAAAGCACTAAGATTTCCTTAGAACAGCACTGTCCAGTATGGTAGCTGTTAGTCACTGTGTCTAGTCAAATTTAGATTTAAATTCCTTCAATGCAACTTAAATTCATTTTCTCTTTTGCACTAGCCTGTTTTAAGTGCTCAATGGGCAGTAGAGACATAGATTTCCATCAACACAGAAAGTTCTCTTGGACAGAGCTGTTTTAGAACATCGGAGTATTTTCCTTCCCAATGCTGTGGCACTCAAGCAAATTCATCATGAAAGCATGAATTCTGTGATTGCGCCCTCCCCGGGCAAATGGTGAAGAGCTATTTTAGAATATGAGAAAGAGAGTGGTTGGTCTATGGGATGGTAGCAACATTGTAGGATTGTTATTAAATCTCCCTGAATCTCCACATAAAAATAGAGAAAAGAAGCCAGGCGTGGTGGCACACACTTGTAATCCCAGTACTTGGGAGGCTAAGACAGTAGGATCGCAGGTTCGCAGCCAGCCTCAGCAAATTAGTGAGGTCCTCCGCAACGTAGTGAGACCCTGTTTCCAAATAAAAAATAAAATACAAGCAGGTAAGGCAAACCTGCCACAGCCATAAGACATTTCTATACAGAAAGAAGTGGAGGGGAGCAATGGGACAATGGGATATTTGAAGGTCTAGAACAAGGAGATCCCCTGCAGATATTCACTGGAGACCAAATCTCACCAATCTGTGCACAGTGGATAAAACCAGCAGTAGACGAATGGAAGAGTTCACTGGCAAATTCTGGAAGGGGGGAAGCAGTCCATGTGAGCTTGAGACCTACTGACCACACTCCTTCCCAGGAGAGAAACCCAGATTGAAGAGAAGCAACTAGGAATTAAATGAAACTTGAGCAATAGAGAACAAGGAAAGCAAAAGCTTAGATAAAGTAGGGTCGGACACATCACTAGAAAAATTCAGAAATTGAGCTATTATACTTGTGCAGGATTTAAAAACAACAACAAGAGCCGGGCGTGGTGGCGCACGCTTGTAATCCCAGTACTTGGGAGGCGGAGACCAGAGGATCCGGGTTCGCGGCCAGCCTCAGCTACTTAGTGAGGCCCTCCGCAACTTCGTGAGACCGGTTTCAATAAAGGATAAAATAATAGGGCTGGGGGTGTAGTTCGGAGATAGAATGCCCCTAGGTTCAATCCCTGGTACCGCAAAAAAAATAAATAAATAAAAAATAAAAACAACAACAAAAACCAGAGGAGGAAACTCTGAGAAGTTAGAAAAGAAATTTTATTCCTCGTCTTCTACTACAGGTTCAAAATATAATAGGTTTACAAGAAAATGAGAAATGAGCAACTATTCCAGGTGAAGTCCACTCAGAGTTATTGTAAGAAAAAATGAAGATAAGAAGAATAATACCCTTAAAGACAATGAAAGCATTCCAGAAGCTATATGTGGTGGCACACACCTGTAATTCCAGTAGTTGGGAGGCTGAGATAGGAGGATCGCAGGTTTGAGGACCGCCTCAGCAAGTAATGAGACTCTCATCAACCTAGCGAGGAAACCCTGTTTCAAAATAAAAAATTTTTTAAAAAGTAGGGCTGGGAGTGTAGCTTAGAGGTAGAATCCTCTGGGTTCAATCCCCAGTACCAAAAAAAAAAAAAAATTCCTAGGAAGGAAGCACAAAAAACTAAAACCTACTGTGTCCTTTTTTTCTTTCTTAATGTATTTGTATTTTATTTTTATAACCTACTATTTCAAAGTGAGCAAAAATACATTTGGAAAATGGTACATGACATGAAAGAATTATACAAATTAGAATTAGAAAAAAAACTTAGAAAGGAAATAACAAACAGGAAAGAATTAGGTATAACATTTTAAAAAATAGAGATTATTTTAATCATTTCATTTTAAAAATGAAAATCAAACTATAAGTATCATAAGACTTAGTGGTTTTAAAAAAAAGGCCAGGTACATGCTTGTAATCCCAGTACTTGGGGGGCTAAGACAGTAGAATCTCAGGTTCGAAGCCAGCCTCAGCAACTTAGTGAGGCTCTTAGCAACTTTGCAAGACCCTGCTTCCAAATAAAAATAAAATAGGTCTGGGAGTATAGCCCAGAAGTAGAAGGCCCCTAGGTTCCATCCCCAGTACCACAAAAATAAAATAAAAAATAAAAACGAAACAAGAAAAGAGATAAAGGACAAATATTGAAGATGGACAAAGAATATCCAATACGCAGATGATAGGCTTCTTGGAAAAAGGGAAAAAAGAGAGAGAGAGCAAAGTGAATATCAGATAATTTGAGAAGTTTTTACTAAATCAAAAAATAAAGACTTCCAGTTAAAAGGAAAAATATGGAATTAGAGTACCACCATTTTGAAGTTCTGACTCAATTAGCAAATCTAGGGATCATGGGTTAATAGCTACTAATGTCCCAAAGAGACAACTAGGCATCGTTTGCCTTCTGGTGAAAGAACACAGCGCACCTACAGTCTTGCCCGTGGGATCAAACACAAGTCTGATCAAGCCTTTGGATCCAGCGGCAGTTTGCAGGAAATATCCAGGAAAGAGACACATTCTGAACTGCACAGAGGGTGGAGTGTGCAGTCAACAATATCCAGACTTTGGAAGCTACAGATTAAATGGCCTGGGGTTTTTCAACAACATAAATGTAAGGCAAAGAAAGAGAGGTAATCCTGGATAATAAAGGAGCTTTTTAATATGCATCAAATAATTTTAAAGATGGCAAGATGAAAATGGGGTCTAGACATAGACACTGGGGTGGAAACCCGAAAGAGAGACCCGAGGAAGTAACTACTGTACACATTTGCCTTGTGTGTTTCTCTGAATCTGTTTTAATTTTTCACAAAGGCGTTGATGGAATTTGTTTCAGAGAAGCTGGTTTAGCTGATGTCAGGACAGGGTACTGTCTCCTTTAGCCCAAATCAAATCAGTTCCTGGAGGGGAGCCCAGATTTTTCTCATCCTAGAGGATCCCCAGGAGAGTCTAATGAACCATCATGGTTGAGAGGTACTAGCCATGTGGTCGTTCTCTTGCACAAGATCAGCAGCTTCAGTATCACTGGGACAACTGTAAAACCAATACATTGTCCTCACCTGAGAGCTTGTCAGAAATGAAAATTCTCAGAACCCACTCCCCCTCCAAATCAGAAACCTTCGGGGGTATAACCCCCAAATCTATATTTAGTAGGTCTTCTCTGTGATTCCGAGGCAAGCTCCAGTTTGGACACCATTGAGATCTACCAAACAAAGCCTTCTCCTCCAATGTGGTCCAGGCCCAAGCCTGGGCAGGATGAGAAGAACAGAAGCTCTGGGATATGCTCAGGGTGGCTGGCCATGTGTTTTGGATTGAATTCGTCTGCACAGAGAGGCCCGTGGCCTGCTTTCTCAGGAGAGTAAGTCCCGGAGGAATACTAATATATGTTTGGGCTATTTTTCAAATTATGACAACCTAGTAGGGCCTCTCTGCCCTGATAATGTAATATATGGAGATGATGATGATTGCTTTAGAGCAGGCATCTTTTCAACTCTAAGCTGGTTCCATTACTGAACCTTAATGAATCTTAATGGCCACATCGCTGAAATCTGTATGTAAATTTAATATGCAGAAATCATTCATCCTGAATAACTCAACAATAACAGCAACAAGAAAAAGAAAAACCATGAGTTTGTGCTCGTTTGGGTTCTGAGAGCACAGCCAGGTCTGAGCCAGCTGGGAGGGAAGCACATCCCCCTAGACTTAGGGTCTCGGCCAAGAATGCCATTGCTTTACTCATAAATGCTGGGGCAGGGTTTTTTTGGGGAGTTTTTTGCAACCTTCATTGGGCAGTATGTTAAGTGGAAAAGTCTCAAAATTGCTATTTCTCCCTGAAAGTACCTCTGGAAGACATGGCTTTAAAGCCGGGAAACTTCAATCCATTTGATGATTTGCAAAGGGAGCTATTTTAAAAGTGATGTCAGGGAAGGAACATAATTAATTGCTCCCTCTGGGTTGCCTTGGCTCTCTGCAGTGATTTGCCAGTGAGGATTGGATATGCTCTGTTGACCATGCACCAGGAAGGCACAGGCTTTGTGCCACTTCTCCAGGTCAGAGAGGTTTGCATTCATCCCTCCATCTCTGGGTTAACAGCGCTCCTGTTGCGGCTGTGGTCCGAGTCAGAGCACACCTGTGCTGCAGACTCCTAGGCTTCCTTTGGTGCCTGTTGTGACTTCATAGCATCTGAAGGTCCTGGAAAGGGTCACAAATCAGTAGGGGAAATGACTTTTTCCAGAACCATCTACACCTTTGTTTTCTGGTCCCTGACACAGACACAGAGCACAGGATGCTAAGATTGCACCAGGATTCACTGCTTCAGAAGCAGTAGGAGAGGAGGGAGGGATTCAGTCTAGGGCAAGAGGATTCAGAGAAACCTTCCTACAATTAGATCAGAGGAGTGGGAAATGGCTGAGAGGTGGCCTGGTTAAGTGGAGAGGGAAGGATGTTCCCACAGGCGGCACCTCACATACCTGTGTGCTATGATGAAAGGGGTGACAGTAATTGAGAAACAAAGCTAGTGTAGTGGGGATGGGGGATGGGAGAGGAGCTGGGAGCAGGTGGGGGTTCGTCCCCAAGGGTCTTGTAACCACATCAGGATCTGGGTCTTTGAATTAAAGCATCAGTCTCAAACTAGGTGCATGTTGGTGGTATCTGGTGAGCTTTAAAAATACTGAACCCTGGGCCTTGCCCCATGGATCTGATTTTAATTTGTCTGGGATACTGGTGGATATCAGGATTTTAAGAGGTGTTCATGTGTTTCTCATGTGAAAAAACTTGAGAGGTACTGGATTAACATGGTATTATAGTTTGATATAAAATATCCCCTAAAGAGCTCATTTAATGTTTGGAGCTGATGTAATTGAGTCATGAAAGTTGTAATTCCAGAAGTGGATAAATCCATTGTAATGAATTTACCTGGGTGGTACCTCATAGTCCAGTAGGGTGTGGCTGGAAGTGGGTCCCTGGGGGTGCGGCCTTGGGAATTATATAAAAGGTTCATCCTCCCCCTGCCCACTCTCTCTTGCTTCCGGCTTCCATGATGTAAAGAGAACAACCCATGTGCTCTCTCTCCCGTCGCCATGCCCAGAGATCTGTGGTTCCCAGTTTCACATGGACTGAGCCCCAAACCATAAGAAAATAAATCTTCTTTTCTCTAAGTTACATGGTCAGGTCTTTAGATTATAGCTGTAGGAATGCTGACAGATACACATGGTATAAGTGTATTCATATCACCTGATTTACATTTTGGAAGATGGGTCTGGCTGTTGCATGGAGAATGGATGGACAGAGCAGGGTCCCAGCCAGCCAACCAGGGCAGCATCCTTGGCAGATGGCTCACCAGGTTCCACAGGGGCATTTCATTCTTTTTTTCTTTTCTTTTTTTTTTTTTGGTGCTACTGGAGATTGAACCCAGGGGCACTCTACCTCTGATCTACATCTCCAGCCCTTTTTTTTCTTTTATATTTTTTACTCTGAAACAGGGTCTCACAAGGTTGTCAAGGCTGGCCTTGAACCTGTGGCATACAGCACTGCACCAGGCTACATTTCATTCTCCATTCTGGTGCTGGCAATTTGAAACTGTTTGAAACCTGGGATGGATAATTGTTCTTTTGTTTTTCTTCTTTTCCTCCTTTAATTTTTATTCTTGCTGCTCTTAAGATTCTTTCCTTGACCTCTATGTTAGTTGTTTTGATCATTACGTGGCGTGGGGAGGTCCTTCTTTGATCTTGTCTTAACAGTGTTCTGTATGTCTCCTGTACATGGATATCCAACTTTTTTTCTATATTTGGAAAATTTTTTCTTTGAAGAAGTTTCTGATACCCTTGCTTTGTGCTTCTAGACCTTCTTCAGTGCCTTTTATCAAGTTAGGATGTTTCATATATTTATTGAATGTTTAGGTTGTGTTGTTGAAATGTCTTCTGTATATTGTTGATCGTGTTTTCAGTTGTGAATGAACTGTCTTCCAAGAGTGATACCCTGTTTTCCATGTGGTCTAGCCTGCCAGAGTTGGTTGCATGCATGCATGCCAGGCACAAACTCTGTTGGCAGAGAGAGTGTTGAGTTCCCAGCCTGTGATCAAGTGAGACCCTGCCTGGCCTCTGGACTACCGGCCTCCAGACTCAGCCTGGCCAAGATGGTGCCGCTACCACTCTCTGCCAAAGGCCCAAGGTCTGGCAGAGAGAGATTGTACAGTTCTAAGCCTGGGGGTTAGGTGGCTCAGTTTTTTATCTCCAGGGACACCACTGCCCCTCTGTGCAGCTGCAATCATGTCAGCTCTTGTTGGCCTCTGGCTTTGGTGCTTGTAGCACCCAAACTCAGCCAGGCACAAGTTTATTGCTTTCTGAGCCTACAATTTGGTAGGCTGTGTTATTTCCCCCCAGACACCATGGCTGGGTTTCCTGTGGTGATCCCTAGAGACCCTACAAGGGCTCTGTGAACTGTGGACTAAAGGCCCCTCCTGTCTGAATGTCTTTAGGGGTTATCTGCTAATTCAAATTTATGCCGTGTCTGACAGTAGCCCCCATCCCCACCTCGACAGGGGTGATTTGCAAAGTCTCAGACCCCCGAGAGGCTATTTCCTTATCATACAAGTCTCTGTGGCCACGCATAGCAGTCTCCTGCTGGGACAGCTTGCCTTGAGCACCACTCTGGATCCCCACTGGAAGAGATATCCACAGCCGCAGTATCCAGCTGGGTTGTCTGGGCGGCCAGGTCCCTGTAGAGCGTGGAGCAAAATGCCGACTGCTTTTGATGATGGTATGTAGTCACCAGCCTCACAACAATCCACTGTTTCTTTGCTGTTGGTCTCTGGGAACCTGCGGTACCAGCAGCCACCAGCCCTGGCACGGCATGGCCAAGATGGCCCCTCCTTTAATTTTTAAAATATTTACTCCAATTTGCTTTCTTGAAACTTAAAGAAACTTGTCTAATTTCTGCTCCTGGGGACAAGGCTAATGAGGTCTTCTCCCTCTTCTACAAGATAGCTTTTCAATAATGAGAGAGAATTATGACACCCAAGGGCCACTTTTTTGTTTTTAATACTAGATGCTTAGATTTATAAACTATTTTTCATGCTATGAGTTCTAGATCCTTCTATGGAGTATATCTCTATTTGTCACTAACATGTCCTCTTAAAATCTACTACTCTCTTGCTCATAATGGTTTCTTGTTCTATTTTACTTTAATAAGCCATTTCAGTTACTAAGGGAAAATGCTAAGAGAAAATAATGTGCCAAGACCAAAGCTTTGATTTTTAAAAACTGCCCATTTATTTTCTGTAACAAATGATATTTAAATGATCTATATAAAAAGGCACTTAAAGTTTTACTCTTGGTCTTGGAAAAAGTTGAAGTCAGCATTTCAAAGTCTGCCTTTCCTCTTCATTCTGAATGCTTAATTAACACGACTTCTCTTTAGCAGCAAAGCAGAAGCCTCAGGGGAGTTTTCCTTTCATTTTTCTCAAAAATTTAAAATTCTATCACTGAAGAATTTAACTCGGCCCAAAGACAATCTTTCTCTGTCTCTAAGTGTGGAAGAGCAATATGATTTGGCACCACTACTGTGGTTACTGTGTCTGGCACAGAGCTCAACAGTTTGCATTTTGGTTGCCTCATTTATTTCCCATCACAACTTGAGAAGGAAGCATGGCTGCCATCTCTGTTCTGTAGATGAAAGGGGAGGAGATAAATAGTTTGCCCAAGGCCATGCCACTAGCAACCTCATGCCTGTCTCTCCAGCACAGCATGGCACCTTTGGAATCATGTCTTCAAGAGTAAATTTATACCTCAACTAAAGAGCCAGAGTCAATTTGGGTTCACCTTTCTTCCTGAAACATTCCCAGATGACCCAGCCTATATGACCACACCTTTCTCTGTATATCATGACATCTTTCTATCTATGAGGATGCAATTATAATGGGGCCCATGGTATTCACTTCTATGCACAGTTTTTAGCCACTGTATTATTAAACTCCTTATCTACATGTGGCTATTTTTTCTCTGCCTACACTATATGTTTCTTGAGAAATAACTGTTTTTTTGTATCTTTACTTTCTCATAGCATCTAGCACATTGCTCTCCATATGCAAGACAATCAATTTACATGAATGAATGAATGAGTGAGAATGAATGAATGAATAAAAGAAGAACAGCCAGTTCTTATGGTAAACATGATATATAAACCTTGAATAATCTCCTGAAAAGCTAAGTGGAGAGGCGGGCCTACTGCATAGACAGAGGGCTGCATGCTTCTGGACCAAGTGTAGGCTCAGTAACTCACCAGCTCTGTTACCCTGGGCATTATCAGTCAACTCTTCTGTAAATATGGGTAATAACAGAAAACCCAGCCCAGAGCATTGTCAAGAGTGTCAAAAGAGATAATATGTGTAAATGCTTTAACCTAATTCCTGACCTCCAGTCACATTCCCATAAATGGTAGCTGTGATTGTGAGACCAAACATCTGAATCTTGATTTATCATTTATTAAGAGTTTTATGAACATGATTTCATATGAGTATGGACAGATGTTTAGAGAACACCGCAAGGGGCTGGGCACAGAGTGGCGAACACTGAGGCGTGGTCCCCAGCTCCATAGAGCCTTCCCCACATAAGCACGAGGTCTACAGCTTTCCTGTGAATCTCCCTAATCTACTGATTGGTTCAGAAGGGTCAGAGGGCTCATCGGAGGCTGGCCACTTGGTGGCTAGGCATTCGAGCTGTGCCCTGTTCCTCCCTCACAGGATGCCCTCCCCATGGCAGCCAGATGGGCTTGAGGGCATTGTCCTGTGATCAGTGATGTTTCCTAAGCAGGGAGGTGGTATTCCTTTCAAGTTTGTTCACATGCATGGATGTTAACTTAGCTATAGCCATTAGCTCTGATTTGTTTGATGTTAAATAAGCCTGAACAAACACAGCAGAGTATAAAATTAGGCACTGCTTGATTCCTCCATGTATTTGCTATTAGTGAGTAACTGGATGCCAACTCATGAGAACTGTGAATGTATTATTTGTTCATATATGCATCAGGATTGGTAGGAAATGTAACTTTAGGTAGAAAATGTAATTGGTAGGAAATGTTACACTGTTTAGCATATTTTATTACAAGTCATTTACTTTTAACTATCTTTAAGAAAAATCCCACCACCAATATCTTCTCATCACCATCATCTACCCATAAACTATGATAGATATCTATTTTATTTTCCTCCTTTTAAATTATTACTTGCATGTGTTTTGTGTTCTTGTTTGATTTGGGTTTTGATTCATAGTGGCCTCTTGTTTTTACGATCCATACAATTCTGTAGATATAATCTACCCATAATTATGTTTGATTTTAGCAAAGGGCCCCCAGAAAGAATTCCAATTTTTTTTCCAAATTCTGACAATTTGGAATTTAATTTCTTTATGCTAAGGCTCTGATGAGCAGGGTTTATTAATTCTCTATAGTCAACTCAGATACAAGGGCCTTGAAAATATGGATCTATCTCCTTGAGAAAATGATCATTATAGGATCTTTGGGGCCCTTTATAAATAAATTTAATACAGAGATAACCTACAAATGACCAAAATTATGATCTAATAGTGTAAAGGAGATTCAGGAGACTTGGGGCCCTGGATCTTTGAGCTGTGGTTTCCTTGTCTTTAATATGGAAATAATAGTGTCTTGGGAACCTTGAGAGGGTCAGATGAAATCCTGCTGTGGACTCACAATGTGGTATCCTACAGCTGTGACAGGCCAATAATTGTACATTCCAATCTCTTACTTTGTCCTCTCTGTAGAGATGGGGAGGATCCAGGTAGCTGGCTGACATTTGTCCCTGGAGCAAGTAGCACATAGTCTATATCATAGCCACAGATTGTCAGCCTCTGCAGAAATGAGGGAATCTATCAGACACACATACTACCTATTGAAAAAGCAAAACAAAACAAAACCCCAAATAATAGCCCTTGAAGTAAAACAAGGTAAACAGCAGTCACGAAGGAAAAAGGTATGAATTTGAGATTTGTTATGGTTAGATACTGAATGTTCCCCGAAGAGCTCATGTATTAATGTTAAGAGTTGATCCAATCAAGCCATGAGGGTTATAATCCCATAAGTGGATAAGACCATTGTAATGGATTTACTGGGTGGTAGCCTAGGCAGGTGGGGTGTGGCTGGAGAAGGTGGATCCCTGGGGGTGCGGATTTAGGAACTGTGCTTTTGTCCTTGAATCCTCTTGCTTGCTGGCTCTCTCTTGCTTCCAGCCTCCATGATGTTAGAGCAGAGCCTTGTTCTCTCCCTGTCTCTGCTTCCCACCACCATGCCCTGAGCTCCACATATCTGGCCTTACATAGACTGAGCCCCCAAATCTCCCCAAAACTGTGAAGAACAAACAAATCTTATTTCCTCTAAATTATGTGGTCAGTTGTTTTGGAATACTGCAGTGAGAATGTTGACCCAGGCAAGATGGTTCACCTGGTTGTTTGCCCAGATTACAGCAAACAATTGGAAAAGACCCCAAGACCTGAAATACTCTCCTTCTTCTCATTTGTCTCCCAAGTATGGTGGTATTTATGGATTTAAAAGGCTGCATAATCAAGGACTCAAGGCCAAATTTGCATGGGCAAGCTGTGACTTAATTTTATGACAGCGGTAGAGACAGCAGTAAAATGAAAGTATCAGTTCCTGCCACATCTACTCTCAGGGATACTTACAGGTTGCTCCACACAGCACATCCTGTACCACACTGAGCTAAGGCAGCAGACTGTGAGGCTATGAGCAGAGGGTGGCTGAGCCTGGCAAGCAAGGATCTGGGCAGGTCCAATGACTCAGGCAACCTTCATCACCAGAGACCAGCGAGATCTGTCTGGGGATACATAATTCAGATGAGGCTAGCACAGGCTATGCTATGCATCGCTGAACTCTGTTGGTGGGTCTCAGGTGATGACCTACCTTGTTACATATCTTACAATAAGTGCTTTGACCCCTTCTATGTGTGATGTTTTAATATGGGGGATTTAAAAGTTATTAACAGGAAAGTATAATTTATGGAAGAAACATTGGAAACTACAGAAAGGTAAAGAGAAAAATTGTTTGTACTCTGTCGTAAACCTTTAGCATTTTGTTGTTTTCTAGTTAGCCTTTAAAATATGCAGACAAAGGTTTTAAAGCAAAACTGGCCCCGTACTGCATTTTTGCTCTTCTGTCTTGATTTTTGACTTGTCACCGTGTCAGGAGCATTCTTCCGAGTCATTAGTCATTCTTTGGGAATAAGAATTTTAATGTGTCACAGGGTCCTGTCATGGCAACTGCCAGTGTGGCATAGAAGGAAGTTGCTGGGAATGCTGTTTCTGCACCAGGGAAGCAGTGTTAAGTGTGCTCATGTGCACGGATGCTAATTGAACAATAGCCTTTAGCTCTGACTTGATGCATAAGAGTCCATTGTACGAATGTATCCTTGTTAACCATTTCTCGGTTATTGCTCATTTAGATTCCTTCAGGTTCTTCTCCACAAATAAACACTGCCATGTATTATTTACTAGGATGAATAACAATGAAACAGATCAGGCCTAGTCCTTTCTAACAGTGTGTATATTTAAATAGATAAAGATAAAAGCAGGGTGGCTGTGATGTAAAAATCAACTCACTCAACATTGAGGTAGAAAAGGCACCCAAGGAAAAGGTTCTAACACATATAATGTGTAGGATGAGAAAGATGCATCCTAAACCAACAAGGGAGGCATGTTGTTTAATAAGTAGTGCTGGGAAATCCTAACCTCATGCTGTATCTGCAGAATAAATTCCGCATAGTGTAATGGAGTAGATCTTTAAAAATCGAAGCCATGGAAATACTGGAATGCAGTCTTAATAAGTAATTGTTCTCAGAGTTTAGCAAGACTAAACATTAAAGCAATGGAAGAAATCGAGGGGAAATGATACATTTGTACAGATAAATATATAACTTAAGTGCACATGTAGTTTTTGCTCCATAGGTATCATAGATGAACAGTGAATAAAACAAATGTGCCCTTCTCAAGAGGAAGGTAGGTGAAATAAGTATATTCTGAAGGATAAAGCAAGGTAAGGGGAGATGGAATGGGCGGCACTTCCTTTATCAGCTGTAGGCACCCACCGACATTCATTCTGACTTTAATTGTATTGGTAGCTGTCATCAGGGTTTTCTAAGACATTCTTTAACTTATGGTCATTGAATGGTGAAAGACAAGACCTCCGAGCTGCTCTGTACTGCTTAGAGCATAAGATGGAGAATTTTAAGCTGGGTTTGGTTGTGCACACCTGTAATCCCAGGATTTGGGAGGCTGAGACTGGAGGATCACAGGTTCAAGGCCAGCCTCAGCAACTTAGTGAGGCTCTCAGTAACTAACTGACACCCATCCTGTTTTTCCAATTAAAAAAGAAAAAAGGGCTGGGCATGTAGCTCAGAGGTAAAATGGCCCTGAGTTCAATCCTCAGCAATACACACACACACACACACACACACACACACGATGGAGAATTTTGCACCTGTTTTACTACACTCCTTCCTCCTTCTTGCTTCCTCAGTGAATTCAGGCTGTGACTGTGTACCTAGATTACATTATAAAATTGTTGTTTTGTTATTTCTCTTTTGTAAACATACTTGAAAGTTTTATTTTTGTAGCCAGATTTTCTTTTGGGTTTAGCTTTTAAACTAATGTTAGGACTCACTACAGACACTTCTATAACAGGATTTCCCCATATCATATGCACATGGTCCCCAACTTATGATTTCTCAACCTCTCACGATGATGCAAAAGCAGTAGCCATTCATAGAAACCATACTTGGGATTTTGAATTTGGATCTTTTTTTAGGGCTTGTGATAATGTGGTACAAATCATGCGATTTTGAGACATGAACAACTGGTACCCTACTCTGTGCTGTGCTGCTAAGCAATGGGGTTTCATAGGTTAGGTGTCTTAAATGCATTTTCTGCTTAATGATAAGTTTAACTTATGGTGGGTTTGTTGGGGTGTTAACTCCATAATTTGAGAAGCATCTGTGCTTAGTTTTCGTTCTTATTGTACTTAAAATTGATGTACAACTTTAAATATTCTTTTCTTCATATATATAGTTTCTGAGTTCTTGCCTTTGTGTTAATGTCTTTTTCTTGGTTTTGCACATAAATGGTAACTTGGCCATGGAAATTTCTTGAGACCCCATCTTTTTCTTCATATCTTTTTAGTTGCTATTTCATTCTTTTTTTTTGGCTTTATTCCTGCAATTAAAAAACATGACAGGATTTTTTTTAGATGTACATCTGTTTCCATTAATATTAGTATTAGTGTTAATACTGGGACATGGTAGATCTCCTGTATATGAGTATGCACTGTCTTACACCTTGGGAATATTTATTTATTACTATGTCTTTTTAATCATTATCATTTTTTTGTGGTACTAGAGATTGAACTCAGGGACATTCTACCTCTGAGCTACACCCCCAGCCCTATTTTATTTTTTATGTTTGAAGCAGAGTCTCACAAAGTTGCAGAGGGCCTCACTAAGTTGCTGAGACTGGCCTTGAACCTGCAATCCTTCTTTCTCAGCCTCCCAAGTGCTAGGATTACAGGCGTGTACCACCATGCTGTCTTTATTATTTTTGTTTTAGTCCCCCCCCCAAGAAAACCCATACCTCTTTGGCTCAGTCTTTATTCTTTATCTTCTTTATCTTCTATATTTTCTCATTAATTTGTTCTCTTCGCCTGTTCTTCTGCTTTTTTAGGGAAACAACTCATTTTTCCTAAATATCTTTGGTATAGTTTTTGTGTAAATTTCACTCTTTCTTGCCTCTGATGAAGGTTTTAATTGGACCCTATATTTTCTTCTTAGCTCATCTGATTTGTTTTCTACTTCAACTCATCTTCTCCTATAGAATCTGTTTCAAAAGGCCAAATATTTTTGTAAATTACTGAATATACCTAATATATTTCTAAAAATGTCTTTTGGTAGCTGGAGTGAATCAGAGTGATCATTGTTTTGGACTTTCCAAATGATTTTCCTTCTCACTCCTTTTATGGTTTAAAAACATCCCATGAGCCGGGCGTGGTGGCGCACACTTGTAATCCCAGTACTTGGGAGGCAGAGACCGGAGAATCCGGGTTCGCGGCTGGCCTCAGCTACTTAGTGAGGCCCTCCGCAACTTCATGAGACCTGGTTTCAAAATAAAGTGTAAAAAATAGGGCCGGGGGTGTAGCCCAGAGATAGAATGCCTCTGGGTTCAATCCCCGGTACCGCAAAAAAAAAGTCCCATGTTTTATTGTGTGTATTTTTCCTAAAGCAAGGGCAGAGCTATACAGAGCTGGTGTTTCTACAGACGTGAACTGTGCTCCTTTCCAACCTTCTTCCCAGTTCCTTCATTATCCACGTGGGGCTTGGTAGAATGTCTATCTCAGGACTTCAGACAAAGGTCAAATTCTGTGCACAGACTCCTGGCTAAAGCCAGGGTTTATTCGGCTTTCATCTGAATCTGTCCTGCCGAGTTGAATAACACCAGCCACTCTCCTTACTTACTTCCTATCCCTTCGAGCAGATGGTGTAAAAAATCATAATGCTCCGTAGATCCCACTGCCGGGGCTCCGTCTAAGCCCTGACTAATGCTTTATTCAGAAGTGCAACAATTAGAGGGCAGTTCCCACTTCCTGTTTCTTTTTTTCTGTCTCTACAATAATGTTTTGTACCCGGTTATTTTCTAGAAGTTGCACTGAATTCTTTGACTCATTAAAAAGGAATGCTGATGGTGAGGGCAGGGAAGGGGCCAGGCTTGACCGCATCAGAATGCATGTCTGAGCAGTGGAGGGAAGGCTGCCCAGCTCTCTGATTGGCGTCACTCTTCACTGCCCAATTAGCAGTCACATGTGGTGATAGGAAGTAAATGCACATGAAAGGCATTTAAAGTAGATGCTGTATCCATAGAGCTCTTGGAAAAAAGAATCAGAACTTGATTCTTGAAAGATGAATTTTCCATAATGCTCTCTCTCAATGAATTGAGCATTGTAGCAAACTGAGAACCTTTAGGTTAGTTCATTTTCCAAAGTGGTTTACAAAGGTGTCTTAGCAGGGCACATCTTGGCCCTTTAGATATGTTCCCTCTACATGGAGGTCTAGAAATCATGAATCCAAATAGGATTCCTAAACGATGAGTTCTTCACAATGGTCTTTCAGTGAATTGAACACTGTACCAAACTGGAAAGCCTCAGGTTAATTAATTTTCTGAAGTGCATTGCATAGGTTCTTAACCTGGCACCGGCAGGCCCTTTGGATACATATGCACCAAGGCTTGCAAACATGAATCACAATACAATTCTTAAAATCTGTTCTGAATTCTTAAAAGCTCAGTTCTTTGGGTCTGCTAAACACCTTTCCAGTGCTCAGCAGCCACAAATGGCTGGTGGCTGCTGCATTGGACCGCACAGATTATAAAACAGTTCCATCTATGTCGGGCAGCACTGGCATAGAACTTGGTTCTGCGGAGGGGAGGTAGGACCCACAGGTGGTAAAGAAGAAAGTATCTGTGTATGTTTTAAGATTGATGCATTTTTTCTGTTTAATACAGCAAAGCAAGTGTGGACTCAGGTGTGGGCATCCATTCATCTCTATAGGCCTCGTAGATAGCAGAAAATTCTTCCAATTCTTTACGGTACATCGATTGCCAGTTTGTTTTTTTATTTTAATGTGCACTAAGAGTTTTCATTTTTCAGCTGTGTTTTCAATAATGTTTTAGTGAGACGTTAAGAGAGGCTGCAACAGGGATTGCTGGCTAGACAAAATATTTAAAGAAACCCCAGGCTTGTAGGACTTTTCTTGAAAATAAATGCTGGTAGTGGAAAGTTTGAAAATAAAAATAATGGAAACAATCGAGTGTCAACCATTTCTCTGGGGAATTTCCTATAGTTTTTAGCCATTCCATCCTCATAAGAACAAGATCTTGCCTTGGTGGACCCATTTGCACCCAGGAACTGTGCATTGTTGGGTAGACCGCATGACATAGGTCAGCTCATATTTTTTTACAGCTCAGCACCCAATTCCTTCTACTCATTTCTCTTGTCTTCAAGACACAGAACTCTGCTGCCTGACTTTACCTACCTGGACTCTGCTCCCCCAACTCCTCCTTCTCTCTGCCTCCCCAGGCCTCAGCCTTGCTAATCTTTGAGGTAGGAGAAAACGGCTCTGTAAATTGACCCTGCTTCTCTTTGCCTTGTGCTTGTTAAGAGAACTCTTTGAGGCTTTGCTTCTCTTTACTAGGGGCTGGGGGAAGGTAAAATGGCCCTGTGGTACCAGTAAGATGAGAAGGGCAAAGTGCATGGGAAGAAGAAATGCGTCCACTGAGCTACAGCCCTGTCTCCCTAGCCACCACGCCTAGCCCTGTTACCCAGAGATTGACAGTTGATCCATTTGCTTCCAGTATTACACAATATATGTTTTGTTTTGTATGCTAGGGGGTCATCTTTTCTTCAGAGCTAAAAATTACTACTATTATTGGTGAAAATGAGAAAGACCAATACTATCAAAATTAATAGTGGAGTGAAAATTAATGCAACCACATTGGGAAACAATTTGTGAACCATAACTGAAGCTTAACTTGTGCAAATTCTTTGCCTTGGCAATTTACTTGCAAGATTATACCCAGAGAACCCCTGACAGACATTCACAGGAGCTACGGACAAGAATGCTTTGTGGAAAATTATTCAGCAGATTGAACTGTGTTTCAGGCATTAGGAATATGGCAATGTTGTGAAACAGGCAAAGCCCTTGTCTGTACAATGTCAATAAGCAAGTAGAGCCAAGTATGGTGGCGCACGCCTGCCTGTATTCCCAGTACTCGGGAGGATGAGACAGGAGGATTGCAGGCTTGAGGCCAGCCTCAGCAACCTAGCAAGATCCTGTTTTTAAATAAAAAAAATTTAAAAAGGACTGGGTGTAGCTTGGAGGTAGAGTGCCCCTGGGTTCAATCCCCATACCAAATAAAAAGTAGGTAGAGAAAGGACAAAAAAGAAATCAATGATAGGCAATGGTAAATCAATGACATGCAGAAAAACGAGGCCAGGAAAGAGGGCAGGTTGATGTTTTATTTAAGGCAGTCAGGAAGGCCTCACCTATAAGGTGACAAGTGAATGTCTGGTACCTGGAGGAAAGACTTTCCTGGCAGAGACCAGCCATGCCAAGGCCCTCAGGTGAGAAGGCACTGCACAAGTTTAAGAAGCAGGAAGGAGATAACTGTGCCCTGGGAACAATGGGAAGGGGAGAGGATGAGACCAGAAAGATGACAAGGATCCAATCCTACAGGGTCTTGTGGGCACCATGAAAGGCCTTGACTTCTGAATAAGATGAAGAGCCATCAAGTTTTATTGCTGCCTTACATAAAATTATATCCCCTTACATAAAATTCTACTACCTCCTATAAGTGGCAGCCTCCCCAGTCTCCTGGCCTTTCCTCTACACGCCACTTAGCCACTTCCCATCAGACTTGGGGCTTTGTCCCTTCTCCACTTGCCTGCCTGGCACTGCGAGGGCAGAGGGCTTTGCTTATTTGATACATCGCCATCATCCTGACACCTCGTGCCTATCCCTGTTGCCTTTGGATAGGATCACTCTGGCTGCCATTCTAAAAACACAAAACAGCAGAGCCCAAGAGTGGGGAGGCCACCTCCGAGACTAATACAGTAATCAATGTGTGCTAGTCTGGTCTTTGCCTCTATAACAAATACCAGAGATCAGCTTATAAAGAGAAAATGTTTATTTTGGATCACAGTTGTGGGGGTTTCTGCCCATGATTGGTCATCCCCATTGCTTTTGGGCCAGTGGCGAGGTAGCGCATTATGGCGGGAGTGCCTGGCAGAGCAGAACTGCTCAGCTCATGGCCAGAGAGTGATGGTGGGAAGAAGGGGCTGGGACCCCACTCTCATTGTCAGGGATCTGAAGACCTCCCACTCAGGCCCACCTCTTTCAGGCCATACCACCTCCCAAGAGAGTCCTGGGCTGGGGACCAAGCCTGCAACACAGGGGCCTGTGGCATTCCACACCCACACCACCGCAGGAAGCGAGGGTTGGTGGCTTAGACCAGGCTGCCAGCAATGGAGACGTTGTGGGAAAAACTGTAATTTAAGTTAAATTTTGGATATGATTTCTGGTCAGTGGAGGAGGGGTTTGTGAAACTCCATAACCGTATAAAGCAAACGCTTGGGCTTAGTTGCAACTACTCTTTGCATATTCTAAAATCCTCTTACTCTTACAATCAATTGAGGCTTTGCTGCATCTTAGAGGACTGAGCGGTCATAAACAACCACTGCTACAGTGTTGGATTGCACCTGACTTTACACCTGTGGATGGATTCTAGGTCTGTCTCACACTTGTTTCTTTTGCGGTACAACTAAGCTGTCACCTTACATCTAAGTCGAGGGAGAGCTCTGTCTTGTCCTCAGTTGATATCCCCAGCACACAGGACACTGCCTGACAGATAGTAGGTGCATAATAATTACCCGTGCAATAGACGATTGGATAGGAAATGCAGGTCAACAAGTCTTCATCTTGGACATATGCTTTAAAAACCTTGTATTACTGAATTTAAAAAAGAAAGAAAGAAGAGAATGTATGGTTTGGGTTAGAAGCTAAATAGTTCTCCACTGGTGGCTCAGAGAACTTAGAGAAGTTTGCTGGTTTCCCCCACCTTTTCCTCTCAGGTCTATTTTCTCACACTTCCCTGTCAACTGCCAGGAGACATTAATGGATCTCACAAGTCCAGGCCACATGTTTCCAGAAGCTTCTGCCCTGCTCAATTCCCTGGACAGTTGTCCTGGTCATCAGAGATGGCCTTGGGGGGCCGCCTCCCTCAAGCCTGCCATGGCTCTGGTTTGACACCTTGTACAACCTGTGTAAGCAAGCTCCATTTAACATAGACCCAGGTGGGCTGCAAAGCAAGCATCGCACACCCCTACCACCCCCAGCCTAGAGGCTCTGGAAGGCAGTTTTTCTATTGTTTTGAAGGGGACAAAAACCACTAGAACCCCACCCAGGAGGCCCCAAAGGAGAAACAGAAGCCATTTGTGCCTAGAGGGCCTTGTGCTGTAGTGGTCCTTATAAGGTGAAGTTTTGAAGACTCATTTTAGGAAGGTAGAAGATTTAACAAAATCCCAAGGCCTATTCTGTGCTGGTGCTGCTCCTAAATGTCTCCAAGTATCTCTGAGGAGGTCTCCAGAGCCGTGTGGAAGGGCACCTGACTCCAGAGTACCTGAGCTTGCAGGAGCATCCACACCCTGGCTTTACAGAACACCCAGCTTCCCCTTCCCCAAACCCTGGAGCTGGTATGGAATTTTGTCTGAAGAGTAAGACAGTGTTCTCCAAAATAGCTGTGCTCTAAAGACAGTTTCCCCAGGTATCAAAATAGCAAACCAAGAATAGCTTTCCTCCAGCAAAGGTAAGACAGCTCAGTATATAAGAGGACACATGATCCATGAGACCAAAAGAGAGACTAGTCGGTGCCACTGTGGGATATAGTGTGTTTTATAATTCGCCTCTCCCATTTTTAACTTCAAGTGTTCTGGTTTTAGTTTTGACGAGGGATCAAGTCTTCAGACACTCAGCAGGCTGGCATCCTAATGGGCAGCGATGCGTTATCACACAGAGCTCCCTGCAGATGGCACATCAGGAGCGGGAAAGTCTCCAGCAAGGTTTGCAATGCTTCCTTTGTGTTTTGATTCTGCCTGAGATGCATGATGTCCAGCAAGAGGAGTTGGGTTGGCTCCTAGCTCTGCTCAGACACCAACCTCTCAGAGGGATCAGGAGTCATGCTCAAGTCCAGAGGGGGAGTGAATGCGTCTAGGTGCCAGGTCCTGCCATCAGGGCCTTTTCTAGCATATCCCCATAACCCCATTGGCTTAACTCCCAACGTTCCCTCATGTATGTATGTATTTGAATCATCCTTCCTGTCTTATGCCTGAAACCCCAGAAAGACAGAGGAGCTAAGCAGTACTGTGCTTTTCAACTTCCATTTTTAGTGGTGTCAAGAAAGGTCTTCCACTTGTTTCCTTGGCCTGGAATATTCTCTTCCACCTCCCCACTCAGCCATCAAAATATTTCCCATTACTGTACACCTATTAGAATGGCAAAAATCCAGAACACTGACACCACCAAATGTTGGCATGGATGTGGAGCAACAGGAACTCTCCTTGGTTGCTGGTGTGGAAATGAGAAGTGGTACACCCACTTTGGAAGACAGTGTGGTGTTTTCTTATAAAACTCAACATATTCTTACCATACAATCCAGCAATTATGCAGCTTGGTATTTCCCCAAAGGAGTTGAAAATGTATGTCTACACAAAGAGCCCACACATGGATGTTTACAGTAGCATTTTTCTTAATTGCCAAAGCTTGTAGGCAATGATCAAGAATTCAAACAATAATAAATGCTGGTGATGATGTGGGAAAATAGGAACTATTATACACTGTTGGTGGGCTTATAAATTAGTACAAACACTATGGATATCAGTATGAAGGTTCCTCTAAAGAATAGGACTAGAACCAACATGTGACCCAGCCATACTATTGCTCAGTATCCTTCCAAAATAATTGAAGTTAGAATACTATAGTGATACATGAATGCCCATGTTTATAGCAGCACAAGTCATAATAGCCAAGTCACAACGTAGGTGTCCATCCACAGACAAACGGATAATGAAAATGTGGTGTATATATATACAATGGAATTTTACTCAGCTATAAAGAAGAACAAAATTATGTCATTTGGAGAAAAATGGATGGAACTAGAGAATATTATACTAAGTCAGGTCAGCCAGTCTTAGAAAGTCAAGGGTCATATGTTTTCTTTCATATGTGGAAGCTAGAACAAAAAATAGGAAGCAAAAACATGTTAGTTCATTTTATCCTAGATGTCATCCAGCCCATTTGGGATTTAATAGGAAAATATATTTAGAAAAAGAAGTTTAATGAAATGTCTCTAAATACCAAAAAAAAGGACTTCAGTCAAATGAGGAGAGAAAACAGTGGAATAGTGGAAGGTAATTGGGAGAGGGAGGTGGGGAGAGGACAAACGAGGCTTGAGGAAGAGAACAATTCAAATAAGATTACACCCATATGAGGTTTCACTACTAATATCACTGCTAACATGTATGGGAGGGAGGAAGGGGGAGTAGGCATATTGAGGGAAATACACCAAGTGATGTGTGCATGTATGTTTGTATCACTTTGAATCTCACTATGATGTATAATTACAATGCTACAATAAAAGAATATAAAACAGATGTCCTTTGATAGGTGAATGGATGAATAAACTGTAGTGCTTTCAGACAGCAGAAGATTAATCAACTGAAAATAAATGAGCTACCAGGCCATGAAAAGAATCAGAGAAACCTTAAGTGCACACTGCTAAGTGAAAGAAGCCAAACAGTAAAGGTTACAGACTGGATGAGTTCAAAGATGTGACATTCTGGAAAGGACAAAAGTATGGAAACAGTAAAAAGATCAGTGGCTGCCAAGGGTTAGAGGGAAGGAAGCATGGATTGGCAGGGCATAGAGGATTTGGGGGGCAGGGAAACTACTGTGTATGAATCTATAATGGAGAACAGATGTCATTATACATTGGTCCAAACCCATAAAATGTACACCACCAAAAGAGAACCCTAAAGTACACCATGGACTATGGGGAGGACGCGCCCTTGCACACCAGGTGATGACTCTTTCTCTCCTGCTGGGCAGCTCTGCACGCTCACTCACCTGCCCACCCTGGAGCGCCTTGGGTCTTTCTGTGCTTCTCTCATCGGCTCTTCTTCTTTTCCCTCATCAGCCACAGGACCTCTGGACCCCACTTACAGAGGTGGAGTCAATTACTGGCCCCTGACAGTCACGCAGCTTCTAGCTCTCCCACACAAAGGACCAACCTCCCTCTGCTCATAGCCTGGGTTTCCCGGGGACAGTCTCCTGCAAACAAATCTGGGAGGATTTTCCTCCTCCTGGACTTCAGGAAGACTGAGCACAGGATTTTCAATTCCGTTCCCCTCATGTTTTACGTGCTGCAGCCATATCCATAGTTGAGGTAATTTCTACCCCTCAGTGCACACCTTGCATATTTAGAGACTTAATAGCAAGCTGTATCTAAAAATAAAAGAAATGAGAGCTAAATATAATTGGGAGGTTTCAGGAATGGTAAGGCTCTTTTATTGGTATTTCACTGATTTTTTTTCTAAGCATCTCTTATTTGTGTTGTTGTTTTTCTAGAGAGGGGTATCTATTCTAAAAGGACAGAGGAAAGTGTGTGCTTGAATCATCTTTCCACTGAAAGCACAGCAAAAGCTACCCCACTGATCCTAGTTTCCAAAAATATTTCCAGGGTCATTCTCTGAGCTGCCACTCTAAGCATATCTACCCACTTCCTCCGACCTCTGTCTCCACCCACAGCTTTTCCTCCTCCCTCCTAGGCCAAGCCCATTTCTCTCTAACTGGTCTTACAAATTCCAGTCTTGCCATCTCCTCCTCACCCCTGTCCATTTTCTCCTTGTAGCCAGGGTGATCTTCCATACGCAAATCCCATGTCCCCTCATTCCCAATAGGTCTGAATGATGTGACCTCTGCACCCTACTTTCCCCACCCCACTCTGCAGCCATTCTGTATTTTCACTGCTTGGGTTGCTCCGTGCTCTCTCGCTCTCCTCTGGACCTTCTGCACTACAGGGCCTCTGCCTGGAACTCCCTGTCCATCCCCCCTCCCACCCTTAGGTTGTCTCTTGGATCTCAGCTCAGACGTGGTTTCCATATGCTTCCCAGGTGGCTCTACATTGGACACTTCCCTAATGGGCTTCTTTGGTAGTCCCCCCCTTCCCAGCAAGTTCCATGAAGGCAAAGGCCCTGCCTAATTTTACTCATCTTGTATTCCCAGTACTTGGGCCAGTGCCTGGTGTATAGTTGATGCTCAATACATACTTATTGACTAAATGGATACATGAATGAATTTAGGAATATGCCAAAAAACAACCTTGTGAGGTGGCCAAGCAGAGGTCTTGATTTCTAGTCTCCAAACTGATAGCTAGAAGGTCAGGGATCTTGCTGGTTGTCATATAACTTGGAAGAGGAAGAGCTTGCTCTAGAAGCCAAGATGTGGCCCTCTAGTTCAGGGGGACTTCCTTCAGTTCTTCTTGGACTTGAGGAACAGGCTACATTTACTTCCCCCTTTTCTACCTCAGCTGCACATTCTTCCTAAGGTGAAAGGAAGACACTGGAAATAATTCCCCCCTGCCCTGTGAAGATGGCACTGACATTGTCAGGAGACCAACTTCACATGATGTATGGTCCGTTAATGAGTTATCTCTACTGCTTAAGGAGAGCATCGATAATGATGGACGAATTCCAATTCATCGTTTTTGTGTGTACAAGCCTGTGCTCAAAATCTTATTTCTTAAATTTGTCATGCTTGGAAGACTTTTGCAAATGCTGTTCCTTCTACATGAAGGGCAGCCTCCCCCTGGAATATTTCGACCCTTGCATATTTCTACATCTTAACATATCAGTGTCAGAGTCTCAACAAAACACATCAGCCAGAGGGTGGATATTTGGGAACCTATTCAAGTTCAGTGTCATTCCACTGCTGTGAGGGATAGGAGAGACAGAGATAGCTTTACCATCAAATACAGGATAGCCCAGGAGTGGAGACAAGCTAATTCCTTGATCAGAGATCGATAAGAGAAAACTAAAACTAATTACCATTTACTGAATACTTAATATGTCCTTGGATCTATGCAAAGTATTTTGAGGTGTAATTTCATTTAACTTACAATAACCATAGAAGGCAGAATACTTGGGTTAATTGGGCAAATGGAGAAACTGAGGCTTTGCTTTTAAGGTTGAACATCTATGAGTGGCAGAACCTGCACTGGGACCTGGCTCTACATGCATGAGTCAGTATGTCACACTGCCTCCTGGCATGTAACAAAACACTGAATTGCAGACAGTGTAGACAGTATCCCATCTGTTAAGAAAAGAAGTAGATAGAATATATACATCACAGACCCCAGCCTCCTCCTCAGCCTAGAATCATTGAAACTTCCTAAGTCTTCAGTGCACATGTGGGAGAGGGTACTTTGTTCAGCATTTTTGCTAGTTCCTTCCAAGGGCAGATTTCAGCTGACCAAGGGAGTGGAAGCCTAGATTTGCCTTTTATTACTGGTGAGAAACTTCCCCCCTTACATTTCTTGACTCTTTTCTGGAATCTGAAGGGCTTATGGAATGCTTCTAGTGTTGAGATATAAATGAATCAGAGGAAAAAATTGGTTGTGAGGCACACAACATCCAGCTGAAATTAATCACATATTTTATAAGAGAGCGGTTGCAATGGAATTTCAATTAATTTTTAGCTTGGAAAGAAGGTATGTCAACTTGTAGCCAGAAAACGTGAAGGGAATAATGTCAGTCTCAGGCACTGCTTTTCTTCCTGAGGACACAGCACCACCTTGGTGTCTTGTGGATACGTCCATCTCTGTTCTGCTGCTGTAAACTCAGCACCTACTGTGTGTGACACACGATGAAGCAGGCACATAGGTGATTGCCTCACCCCTGTCTCTATGTGTATGTGAGATGTGTGTGTGTGTGTGTGTGTGTGTGTGTGTGACACATCTCTCACATATACATAGCCACGCAGCACAATCATTGCTCCTAACTTTTCAAGGATTTTTACCTTTTACATTCTGATGAATCTATAGGCCCCCTACACACACACACACACACACACACACACACACACACACACACGTATAAACAAAGATAATTTAGCATAAACCTCAGAGTAGAGGTCGGATTCTTCCTGACAGGCACCTGTGACTGCTAGGGCAGTGTTTATCCACCCTGACTCTGGATCAGAATCATATGGGAAGCATTATGCAGAACCTGCCCCAGATATGCTGGTTCAACAAGTCTAAAATGAGGTCCAGGGTTGATGAGAAGAAACTATTCACTAGGTGATTCTGCTAAGCAGCAAGTTTTAAGTACCTGAAAATAAGTCTAAGGGTTTGTGGACCTGTTAAGACCCTTTCTAGTAGGAGATCTAGGAGTTCAGGAGAGCTTTGAGCTAGGGAAAAGAACTGAGGACCTCATGCAAGGGTTGAAATATGCAGGGGTCGAAATACTCCAATGGGGAGGCTGCCCTTCAAATAGAAGGAATAGCACAAAAAAAAAAGTCTTCCAAGTGAGAAGAACCATGACAACTTTAAGAAGAGAGAGGAATAGAGCTGAGACTTGAGGTGTTTTAATATATCAGATTAGGGGGAAGAGAGAGAAAGGCATAAACCAAGGTTTGGATAAAGAGAAATGCAGGGCTGGAACAAGTTGTGGAGAATAGATTTACCAAGGCACAGTACAGAATTCACCTAAGGAGCAGTAAGTGAGGATGAGGTGCAAGTGGCTTAGCAAGATTCTTTTGGTACGAGTTCACAGGATGACTTGGGGATGGGAGCAGCTGAGGGCAGGACAGACAGTCCCCTCTTACCACTGTGGACTTGTGTGACAAGGGCCCTGTCTAGGGATGGGAGAAGGATGGAGGACTAGGGGAGAGATGGATTGATGGTGAGCTGAGAGAAGGAGGTAGCCTGAACTCTCTGTTAGTTGCATTTCCAGCACCTGGCACAGGCCCACTTCATAAGGGGGACTCCATACATATTTTTTAGTGAAGGAATGATTCTGCAGAGATTAGGGATGGGGGCGTCCCAGAGAACTCTCAGATTCCAAATGTGGGTCATGAGAAGATTGGCAATGCTATCCACTGGAAAGTGGAATCCAGGAGTGGATGGGAAGTGGAACTGGCTTTGGAGAAGTGGCAAGGTGCACGTTATACAAACATTTGAGTTTGGTGATATCAGGTAAGCTGGGACTTCTAATCAAGAAACAAGGTGGACAATTGGTGGATATAGATGAGAGAAAAAATAGAATAGTCAGAGAATCAGGAAGTTCAAATTTGATGTCTCTTAGCCTCCAACATGCCTCTCTTTTCTGGGTGTCTTCTCATCCATACAATAACAAGGTTGTTTCTGATTCTGAGGATTTCTTTAAGGCTAGGATTGTATAGTACATGGAATTCTGTGCCAGATAGGCTATAGTTAGTGAAGCTCAGTGTGACTCTTGGGAGGTAGGCAATGTGCAGGTTAGACAGGTGACTGTCATGACCAATAAATAGCAAACTCAAAGCCATACATGGCTGGACCATGGACAGCTCCCCCTTCTTCCTGGCTGTTGCTCTGTGGCAGGACACCATAGATACCCCTGGTCCAGATCGTCTGGACTAGGATTTCTCCACCAAGTGTGTTCTGGAGGCGGGGTGTTACTAGATGCTCTACACACATGCACACAAGGTTTTATGTTCAACAAAGTTTGAAAAACACTATAATAGATAAAGTTAAAAGATTCCTTTATTGCTGGGCTTTTTAATAGCCCTTAATATTCTCATTTTCTCTCTGGGATGCTAATGTACTGGATATACTTCCTAAAAAAAAAGGGACTTGTAATCAGGCAAATCTCAGCATGCAGGATGGGGCAGCTGACTCCCTGCAGGCTTGTCAAGAGCCCTCAGTAACGCCTTTCAATGAGATGGCTTATGGCAGAGTCATTGAGGACAAAGGTCAGTACAGATAGCCATTGTCTTGTCTCTTGGACCCCAAGCACCTTGCAAAAGCTAAAGATAACTTCTGTCAGTCTGGTGTGTACATCTGCCCTTATATCCTGAGAGCTCTGGACACTCCAGTATCCCAGCTTCCAAATGCATTTGGCTCCCATAAGGGAAATGACTTTAGTTACTCTATTCACCTCCATACCCACATCCTCCTTCCACCCAACTTGTCCCTTTGTTCAGTTCTTGTTCTGTGAGCACTTGTAGTTTTGTAGCATAAAATAATGAGGACCCTGAGGACTTCCAGCTCACAAAGCTGGGATCGATCCAAAACGTTTGTCACCAAGCCACCAAATTCCCATGTGGTATGGTTGCTGTCTCCTGACATTGAGCCAAAGGCATGCTTGGGAAGTGGGCTTTCATGCCCCGGGCACAGGTGGATGGCCATCGACTTCCTGTTTGATTGTCCACTGTGTTGCTGGCTCCTGGTCAGTTTTGCATGCAATGAATACCATTAGTCAGAGACAAAACTTCCTTGGTGAGAGCCCTTTGTTAAATCCAATCAAAGAGCCTTGGACAAGTTCTTACTGAAGTGGATCCCTGCTATTTTGTCCCTCTCTCATCCCTTCTCTTTGTGAAACTGTCTCTCTCCTACTCTCTGCAATTCCAAAAGCTACTTAACATATTTCCCATAGAACTCTGAGAGGAGGACAGATTGCATTTGGAGAAAGATGTGCAGCTATGACATCTGGATGGGACACAAAAGATGGGCTGGGCAGAGGCCTGAGGGAGGAAATACTGCATATGCCCTGCAATGTCTTGCTCCCAATGAGAGAACTTGTATTTGACATAGTCCAACTTGGTATCTGTTGTCTGTTAAAAGGCAGCAGTGTCCAATTCATCTCTGTGTCCCCTAACACTGCCACATAGTAGGGGATCAACAAATACAACACCAACAGATAAACCAACAATTAATAACTACCACTCCCCATGTGCTATGTGCCAGGCATGGTGGGTACTGACGATGCACATCAGGAGCACGCCCTCCCTCTACTTGATTTGATTCTTGTTACCTCCCCAAGCAGTGGCACTAGCATTGTCTCTGTTGCGCAGATTAGGAAAGAGGGGCCACAGAACTGACATCATCTGGGAGGGGTGTGAACAGCTACAGATGCCAGAGCCAGAGAAGGGTATCTAAGTACAAAGATACTGGTCTGGACCATTGGTTTAGGAGAGAGCAGGTAGGAAGGGAGCATGGGGTCTGGTGTGGGATGGGGAGGGAAGGTCTCCTTCTTAACTAGAGAACACAGTGGCTTGGTCGAGAGTTTACATTCCAAGGCAAGTGTCTACATCTATGTCCCACTTTGGAGATTGTCTCCTTATCCTGGGACCCCAGTACCTGTGTATCCTGGGCACACTGCGCTGTCTCAGTCGACATTCTTCTATAATCCAAAATGACTGACCACACAACTTAGAGGAAGGAAGATTTACTTGCTCACAGATTTTGGAGATTTCAGGGTTCAATCCATGTGAGGCCTGGATCTGTAGATCTCAGGGCATGGTGGTGGGAAGCAGAGAGAGGGAGAAAGCAAGAGCTCTACTCTCACATAACAGAGGCCAGAAGCAAGAAAGGGCAAGCCAGGGGCTTCAAAGAAGAAAGCACAGTCCCTAAGGCCACCTTCTCCAGCCACACCCCACCTGCCTAGGTTACCACCCAGTAAGTCCATTACAATGGAGTTATCCACTGATGACATTACAACCTTCATGACTTAATTATGTCAATCCTGAGCATTACTACATGAGCTCTTCAGGGAGCATTCTACATCTAACAGTAACACTGCATGCTTTTCCCTATCACAAGGCTGGGCAAACAACCAGGTGGTATTTTGTGTTTAGGTGCCAGATTTTGTAAGGCTCAGTGTGGGGCAAACCCCTCCCTTGTTGCCCTATGGGAAGCAGTGTCCCTTCTCAGGCTTGGAGCAAGATCTTTCTAGAAGGAAAGCTATCCACTACATTCCTGTCTGAAATACTGACTGATGTCTTTTTTTGTACTGGAGATTGAACTCAGGGACATTCTACCTTCAAGGTACACCACAGATTTTTTTATTTTTTATTTTGAAGTAGGGTCTCACTAAGTTTCTGAGGGTCTTGCTAAGTTGCTGAGGCTGGCCTCAAACCTGTGATCCTCCTGTCTCAGCCTCCCAAGTACAGGTGTGCACCACCACACCCAGCCGATGGATGTCTGTATTCAACTTTGATGTACACTTTAAAGTCAATATTTTCAGCAATGATTATCAAAACAAAATTTAGGAAAACAGATTTCTACCTTCAAATGTAATGGTTGTTAGCAAAGATCTTTGGAATTACACAAATACAAATTTAGTAATTCATTTTACTCAATTCAAAATCCAATAATGATAATTAAAATTATTGTTTTTATTTAAACTGAGTTTCTATAGGGCATTCCAACTCAGCCAAAAGCACATTCACTTTGTAGTGGGCCTCACCTGCCTTTAAGAATTATCCCTCCCCAAATGTTTTTCAGTTATTATTTTCATTGACATTTTAAATTTAATTTAACTTTATTTTAGTTTCATTAGATAAAATAATCCTAAATTAAATAAGAGCTTTATTTTATTTTTGTTAAAACTTTCAATTTAGTTTAGTTCACTAGAACTTTTAGTTAATAAAATCTTTTCCCCAGTGGAAAAAGTAGTTAAAAATGATCACTAAGGCCCAAAAGATGCAATAATAAAATGATAACCTGGAGTGATCCCTGTACAAGTAAGTCTAAGATATAATAAGAATTTTCCTTCTCTTTTAGAAAGAGTTGTCTGCAGAATTTCAATGTGAAGTGTCCAATTTTTCTATTAGCATCACCATCTGAAAGTAAGGGTTCTCTGGTCTCTTCTGTGCAGTAGCTTCCTATTTTAGAGTGATAGAAAATGATTTTGATACAAATACATCTCTGCATTTTAATTTCAGAGCTTGCATCCTACCCTGGCCCTACTTCAAAATGTATTTTCTTCAAGAATATACCCTCGAAATGAGTTACACTAATTCATCTTTCTGGATGGGGGGATTTCTTAACAGAGCAATTACTTATTGCCTGGACTAAACATTCATCTCCATCCAGAGCCTCTTTCACTTTGCTTCCAAAGTAGGAGATGTGAAATTGGTTATCTCAGTTCTGAGAATAGGAGGTGTGTTTAAATTACATAAAAGATCCTTCAGGCTGAGGTGTCTAGACTGACAACCACAGTAGTAAACCAGCCAGAGGAAGGAGTTAGTGTCAGCTCATACACCCATCTCAGAGAGGATTTCATTCTATTTTCACTTCCTATTACAACCTTTCTCATGAAAATGAGTCTACTGAATCTTAATGTATCTCCGTTTTGATTGTGTGGTGTTCTCAGGATAGAAAAAAAATTAACAAAAGGAAAACAGAAGTCAAGAATAGATTCTTTTACCATAACACAATTAGGGGCAGACAAGTTTTAAATTATAACCAGAAGCATGCATAGGGTAAAATGAAATTGGTTTGGGGGAGCGTATAAAATCTCTATTTCAGAGTTATCGCGCACTTGGCAAATTGTTCCATAATAGTAGTGAAATTAGATTTCACCTCTTCAGCTCAGGAAAGCAGCGCAGTCAGTATTCTCTGGCCCCTGCAAGTGGGGACCCTAATAAAGTACATTTCAACTTTGTGTAATTACTGCTTAAAGATATTGAATATCAACTTATCATTAGCTATCTTTATCAGGTGCCGGCACTTCTCAGGTCTGTAAGCCTACAATACATTTAGATGATACATTATTAGTCAAGAATTTACCCACTCAGATGTGAAAAAATTATGGAGAAGCCACCCACATACCTCCTCTACCCCTTGCCAGACCTGGAGCAGCATAAGTCAGCCATGGGTGAGATTGGGGAATTTGAAGATTTGGAAGGGATTGGACTTTTTATTAACTGGCAGTGATCAGAAAAGCTATGCTATGTGGCCATCCAAGAAGTGGAGAGAAATGAGTCCTACGAAAATACTCAAGGGGTGGTAAGCAGGATAAAGAATAAGGTTGTTTGGGGCTTACCCTTAACTAAGTTCAGCTAATTAAATTAATCTGCTACACAGGCAAATTATTTAACATACTGTCCGGTACATATTTAATGATCAATAAAATTTAGCTTTCATTATGCATACAATATAGTATATATCTCATTTGGTTCATGTATGTTTTGTGTTTGTTTTATTGGTTTGGTTTTGTGTAACCTGTGGATTCTGGGGGAGAGGGTCACACTTCATACTTTATTAGTCAGGATAATGCTCAGGTGTGCTGCTGGAACAAGCAGGTGCTGGAACACCTTCCCAGTGTGAGTTGGCAGAAAGCAGGGCTCCTCTGAGTTACTAAGGGTCATAGGTTGCTGGTGACATCATCAGCTCACAGTGATCTCCAGGGTCCCCGAGGAAGGTCAGTGAGGTCTTGGGAAACTCACAGAGGACTTCTCATCACAGCCAATTGGCCAGACCCAGTACCTGGACTATCTTGGACAGCACACCCTCCCACATGTCCAGACAGAAAAGGAGAATCAGGTTGGGGTGAGCCCCAGAGGACGCAACTGCAGTGTGGTCTCCCAATAGGAATGGTTCCCTCAGTTTTTTCAAGTGTTAGATCTTGTGAGATTGTAATGCTCACAAGAGCAAAGATTTCTTCTCTTGTTTCTTCCAAGAGAGCTATCTAACCTCTATCAATGTTTATGAGAGGAAGTAACTCCTTCCACTAATTTCCTTGGCTCAGTTCTGTGGATATGAAGTGAAGCTTAGGGTATTCAGTGTTTCCTCAGCGAAGTGTTTCCCGGGTTCCCCATTTAAAGTGGATCCTGAGCTGGGTGTGGTGGTGGCACTCACCTGTAATCCCGGCACTTGGGAGGCTGAGACAGGGGGATTGCAGGTTTGAGGCTAGCCTCAACAATTTAGCGAGACCGTTTTTCAAAAATAAAAAACAAACAAAAAAAAGGACTGGGGGTATAGCTCAGAGGTAGGATGCCCATGGGTTCAATACCCAGTACCTAAATAAATAAATAAATAAAAATTTTAAAAATACAGATAAAATCAAGCAGGTCTTGCCCACAGCTCCCCCCACCATCCATCTCTTTCTGAGCAACCGAATCGCCTCTTTCCCAGCAGCATCACGATGTGCGATTGCTTTATTTACTTGTTTGTTATTCGAATTTTAAGTCTGGGCATTTTCCTCACTAAATAGAATGTTCTAGGAGGTTAGGGATGATGTCAGCCTTGTTTCCTGTTTTGTTTCTGGAACCTTGAAATATGCCCGCCACCCAGAGGGAATCAAGATGCTATTTGTTTAATGAATAAATAAATGTGTGTTTTAAAGAAGCCAGGCAGGTGATACTGACACAATTTGTCCACTGACCACACTTTGATAAATACCACAGTGTATTTGCCCCTTTTTGAAATCAATAGTCCCCGATTTAATTTAATCTGAATCCACTCAATTCAATCCACATTTACAGCAGCGCCATGGGGCAGGGACCACAACCCTGTTGACCTCCCAGAAAGAAGGGTCCTGGCCTCTTCCCCACTCAGCACACCCATCCGCATGATGAGGCACAAGAACACACACTCCGGCCCTGTTGCTACGGCATCACAGGTGTTGAGCAGGTGTGAGTGAGTACCTGTCATTCGTGGTCACCTGGCATCATTCTCCTGACAGTGTCATGGATTTGGGAGGCAGGGAGGCTGTCCTCCCCACACTTGTATGAACTACTTTGGTGGGGCTATGAAAGTGTGGTCTGTCTAAGCCTAGTGTAGCCCCTTCATCCAAACGTGGCCACTCGGATCCTTTCCCCAGGCCCTATGTCTTGAGCTGAGTAGTACAATAACAGGCAGAACCACCCAGGGCCTCCATTCCAGCGACAGTGCCCAGCTGAGATGGCTGAGGGGTTCTTTCTGCCCTGATGCCTTCACACCCCTGCTGCCTGTCTTGTTGCTAAGCTTTTACTAAGCCCGATCTCCAGCCTTCATCCATCCTGCTTCTCTCAGTCTTTCAGTAAGGGACTTCTAGGTAGCCACTCAGCATCCTCTTGACTCATTGATGTCTTGACTTAATTGGAAATGACAATGAACTCCCCTCGCCAGTGACATTTTCTTACTGCATGCCACACCAGTGAGATGTAAGCAGAAGCTGTTGGGTAGAATTTCTAGTAAAGTTTCTTGAAAGAGGAGACCTGCCTCTCTTGAGCATTTATATCTCAGCCTCATTAAGGAAAGGTCCCTGGGTAAAGACAGATGCTATTTGTCCCTCAAAGCCCAGGCCATGTAGGCATGTCCTATCATGAGAAAACAGATGGAAAATATTAGCTTATGCATCAGATAATCTGACTCATCACATTATAAAGTGTTTCATTTTACCCAAAATGTGATTCACTTGGTTTCTCTAAATGTCACCTCTCCTCCCTCATGTAACTCAGTTATATTTAAAATGAAATTTCAGATGCCTTTTATTTCATTGCTGCATAGTAGTTATGAACTTGGTCTCTGGACCCCGGCAGAGCTGGATTTGAATCCTAGATTTGCCATTTTCCTCATGCAAATAAACCAACCATGCTGAGCTTCAGGTCTCTGTCATATCATGGCCCAGTTGGGCCAGGGCAGCGGGGTAGATTGTGGAGGGCCCAGAGAAAGTGGCCAGAAACAGCATGGGAGATGTATGATTTATTGGGAAAAGCTTTCAAGAGATCAGTGATGTTCCATGAAGAGTTCAGGCCAAACAGAGAGAGCATCTCCATCCCTCATGGTGCGTTGCCAAGCAGCGCCTCTGTCCCTCACAGCATTTTGTCCAGTGGTGTCAGGCTGGATGAGACACGTATACTTTCCACAGTGCCCTCAGTCCTGTGCCCATCCTCACCCAGACAGGGGTTTACTATGTCAGGCTGCAGAAGCAGTGCGATCGCCAGCATCAGCTTGCTTAATTTGCTTGTATGATTAGCATCCCATGGAGCAACTGTCCTGGTGCATGTGCAAAAAAAAAAAAAAAAGTAGCTTTCTGCAGGTGAGACTAGCATTCCCTAGTTCCCAGTGTGCATAAGAGAAAGCCAGTGACCTTCCTGATAATATGTACCTGGACTCTCCGGCCCAGGCTTGCTCTCCTTGTTCCCTCAACTTGGCTAGGCTTTTGGGAACAGAAAGGGGGCATTCGGGGACATAGTGTTTTACTGCACTCCTTTTCTTTAGGGATAATACAGCCCCTCATTGGGAAAATGGGAGAAAAATGCCATCACTTCACGGGCCCCAGTGAAGATGAAATGAGATAATAATCATGAAACCCCTGGCTTGCAGAAATGGCCGATAGTGTTAGCTATCATTATAATCAGTGTTACCGGGTCACAAAATGCGGCTCACACATTGGTTCAGCCCCATGCATGTCCTGAGAGACTCCAGCCAGTGTGCACCGACAGGGGCAGTATTAATGGTGTTATTCCAGTTTCTATGTGCATTTTCAGAATCATACTTGGGAAATAAAGACAATTTTGTCATTCTTGCTCTCAAACCTTATAGTTCTGACTGCTCTAAAATATTGCAAACATTTTGACAGTAGAACACCTAATGAATAGTATCAAGGGTTCCTGGGAGAGAGGCAGGTGTATTTTTATTGTTTCCCATGGAGATACGTGCACTCAAATGCACCAGTACCATATACATTCAGTGTGATGAGTTTTGACAATTCTATCAATGTGTGTAACCTCAATCCCAACAAGTTATAGGATGTTTCTATCATATTATAAAGTTCTCTGTGCCTCTTTCCAGATAATTGTCCCCGTAAAGGTGATTGACCCATTTCTGATACCTATCATCACTGGTTAGCTTTGACTGTTCTAGAACTTCATGCAAATGGAATCAGACAACATGTGCTCTTCTGTTGTCTGACCACTTTCCTGCGCCATATGGTTGACAGTATTGTGACTATGTGTGTCACGTGTGTCAGTGGTCTGGTCCTTTTTTGTTGCTGAGTTGTGTTCAGCTGTGGGGGGCATCAGCAACCTGCTCAGTGTTATTTGTTTATTTAAGTGTGTGTATGTGTGATACTAGAGATGGAACCCAAGGGCATTCTACCTCTGAGATATGCCCCCAGCCTGTTTGTCTGTTTGTTTTATTTTAAAACAGGGTTTCACTAAGTTGCTGAGGCTGAGGTTGGACTTGTGATCCTCCTGTCTCAACCTCTGGACAGTACTGGGATTACAGGTGTGTGCCACCATGCCCGGCTCTGTTCATTGTTACTGATGGACATTGGGGTCATTTCCAGATCTGGGCTGTTATGAACATTGTACAAGTCTTGGTGTGTTCAAATGTTTTCATTTCTTTTGGGAAAATATCCAAGGGTACAGTTCCTGAGTCATAGGTAGATGTACAGTGAACCTTGTATGAAATTTCCAAATAGTTCTTCAAAGTGAATGTATAATTTAATATTCCCACAAAGAACGCATGCACCGGTGGCTTCGTATGCTTGGTGGTGACAGTCTTTTATTCCCCCATGCCATTCTAGTGAGCTGCTCTATTTTTTCTCCTCCTCCTCTTCCTCTGCCTCTTCCTTCTTCTTTTCCTCCTTCTCCTCCTTCTTCATTGTTTCCCTTTGAGTTAACAAAATATTTTCATTATTTCACTTGATCCCCTTAGTTGACTTATTGGCTACACCTCTTTTTAAGGGCTTTTCCAATGTACATCTCTAACTTACTGTAGCCTACTTTCAAATAATAATATTCAGTTTCACAAACAATGTAAAAACCTTATAACAGTATCGTTTTATTTGTGCCTTCCTGTGTTATATGTTCTACTTCTCATATATTTTACTTCTACATATGCTATCACCCCAACCATCCGTTCTTTTATTATTTTGCTTTATATAGTTGATTGTCTTTTTAATACATGTGTATGTATCTTAAGATAAAAAATATTTTAAAAATGAATACTAGGAGCCGGGCATGGTGGTGCATGCTTGTAATCCCAGCACTTGGGAGGCTGAGACCGGAGCATCCAGGTTCACGGCCAGCCTCAGCTACTTAGTGAGGCCCTCTGCAACTTAGTGAGACCCTGTTTCAAAATAAAGAATAAAAAAATAGGGCTGGGGGTGTAGCTTGGAGGTAGAATGCCCCTGGGTTCAATCCCCAGTACCAGTAAATAAATAAATAAATAAATAAATAAATAAATAAATACTAGGTATTCACCCTCTCTGGGATTCTTCATTCCTAATTATCAACATGAGCTTCCATGTGATATAATTTCCCTTTAACTGGAAGAAATTCCATTAGCATTTCTTGTAATTTACGTCTGTTGGAGACATCTTGGCCTTTCTTTGTTTGAAAGTGTCTTTATTTCATTTCTAGTTTTTGTGGAGTTTTGCTGGATAAGAAGTCGAGGTTGGTGATATTGTTTTGTTTCCCTTTGCTTTTTAAAACTAGAACTTCAAAGATGTTATTCTGTGTTCTGACTATTGTCTGATGAAAAAGCAGGAACTGTACAGCCTTCATTTGTATCCTTGCTCCCCTGGGTCTATGCCATCTTCTTTCTTTCTAACTGCTTCGAACATTTTATCTTGCTTTTCACCATTTTGACTATAATGTGCCGAGGTGTGGTTTGCTTTGTACTTATTCTTCTTAGGTTTGTTGAGCTTCTTGAATTAATTAGTTTATACCATCCATCAATTTTGGAAAATTATTAATTTTTAATGTATGTGTATATATATCCATTCTCCTCCTCCTCCTCCTTTTCTTCTTCTTCTTCTTCTTTTTCTTCTTCTTCTTCTTCTTCTTCTTCTTCTTCTACTTCTTCTTTCTTCTTCCTCTTCTTCTTCTTTCTTCTTCCTCTTCTTCTTCTTCTTCTCCTCCTCCTCTTCCTCTTCCTCTTCCTCTTCCTCTTCCTCTTCCTCCTCCTGATACTACAATAATATACCTATTATGCCAGGCATGGTGATGCACACTTGTCATCCCAGTACTTGGGAGACTGAGATAGGAGGATCCCAGGTTCAAGGTCAGCCTCAGGAACTTAGGGAGACCCTGTTTCAAAATAAAAAATAAAATAGGGCTGGGGGTGTAGCTTGGAGGTAGAATGTCCCTGGGTCCAATCCCCAGTACCAAAAAACCCTAATAATAATAATATTAAAAAATCTGTTACACCATTTAATACTGCCCCACAGATAGATACAAAAGACCCTTACCAGGACAAGGAAACAGAAAGCTTACTATCTGCTTAAAAAGAATGAGGGAACTAAAGGAGGAGAGAAAGGGGAAATAAAAGGAGAAGGAACATAAATTCATCTCTCCAAAAACCATCCAGCTTTGTATATTATTTACTGATAGTACCGGTCATTAAAGTTAATGACATGGAGCCGGGTGTGGTGATGCACGCTTGTAATCTCAGTACTTGGGAGGCTGAGACCTGAGGATCCGGGTTCGCGGCCAGCCTCAGCTACTTAGTGAGGCCCTCCGCAACGTAGTGAGATCCTGTTTCAAAATAAAGAATAAAAAATAGGGCTAGGGGTGTAGTTTGGAGGTAGAATGTCCCTGGGTTCAATCCCCGGTACCGCAAAAAAAAAAAAAAGTTAGTGACATGGGTATATATTCAAGATTTACAAACTGTAAAGAGCTGGGTCAAGCGACTATGTGTACTGTGAGAGAATTTCTGAAATACATAAACACATGCACAGGGAAGAGACAGGAAGGACAGCCACCCGTGTTTTCTGTAGGTAAGTAGGAGAGCAGACTCTTTCCCATTTGATTTATTTGTGTTTTTTTAAACTTTTCCTTGGAGAGTTTGCTTTAGTTATGTGAGCAAACAGAATAAAAGAGAACAGATAAGCAGATATGTTAGAGAAGAAAAAGAGAACATAGTCATATGACACCTCGTCTCTTTTTTCTGTCCCCTCCCCCCAGTCTTTTTTTTTTGCAGTAATAGAGATTGAACCCAGGGGCATTCTACCTCCAAGCTACACCCCCCAGCCCTATTTTTTATTCTTTTTTATTTTTGAAACAGGATCTCACTAAATTGCAGAGGGTCCCACTGAGTAGCTGAGGCTGGCCGCGAACCCAGATCCTCCAGTCTCAGTCTCCTAAGAACTGGAATTACAAGCATGCGCCACCACGCCTGGCTAACCCCAGTCTTTTTAGGAGAGGATGAAGGAAGCTGGGCCTGGCCTGTAGATCCACATCCTATACTTTGGGGTCTCTGATTGTGGACCAGTGTCCCACGTCCACAGTGCCCTTGCCTGCAGCTTCCTGTCTACTTTGGGAAGGATTCTCGCCCCCCGCCCCTAAATTCTGCAGCGAGGTCTTCCCAGCACAGGGCCAGGTGGGGGCAGGTGGCAAGTGGGCCCCGTCACCCTCAGGGGTGAGGACTCACACGCTGAGTCAGCTGGATCGTAAAAATAAATGTGCGGCAGCACATTTGGCTCCCTGCGTGTTTAAAATCAGCTTGCAGTTGCCCTTTGCCTCCTGGGCAGCGGGATTGCTGGGGCACAGAGCAGGAAGTGTGCTCTGCAGCTGCTCCCCACCTCCCTGGTGGTCTCCGAAAGCCATGCAGGAAGCCCAGCTCTGGTCCCATGAACACCTTTTTCTCAGCTAAAGCCAAAGCACGCTCCAGGAGAGAGTGACGGAAGAAGGAAATTGTTCTTATCCCACACCTTTGAGCAGGGGCCGCTAATGAGTCCAATCCATCCACTCTCCAGCAGGCTCAGCTGTTGGGACTCCCCCTGAGAGAGACAAAGCCAACACAGTCCCGTGTTGAAGGTCCATGCATTTACCAACAGCTCCTTCACACTCAGCTCCCCAGATACATTTCTGATGATGGAGTGTTCCAGAATTCTCTGTGCAAATGGAACCAGGCTTTGTTAAAAGTGAGAGAAGATTGGAGTTGGCATCCATCGCTGAGAGGGCACAGTCCCCGGTTGTAAGTTTCTCTGTGTTTTAGGCAGGGTGGCCTGGCCTCTGACTGCAGGGGCATGATTGATGAGACAAGAAGTCATTTCTTGGAGAAGCACCAAGACCCCTCCTCCCTGGACTGAAGTGCAGAAGAGGCCGCCTCTCACTTGCTGTGTGCTTAGAGTTTAGCATCTTTATGACCTCTCAGCACTCATCTCCTTCCACCTTAAACCCCATCTCCTTCCTGAGGATCCAATTTCAAGAAGAAATGTGTCTGAGCAGCCTGAGATATGGTCCACCCATTGAAAGCGAAGCCTTGGAGTTTGGGAGTCATATCTTTCAGAACATTTTGTGGAACTGCTGGATCCTCCAACATCCTGGGTCTCCTCACAACCATTTTGTTCGGAATACAATAAAAAAATGGAAATTATCTCTGTGGTAGGATGACTGGCATCAGCAAACTCAGATTGTTTATAGACAGAAGTAGGCCCGTAACAGAGTCTTCAATTACCCAGAGAATTTAAAAATGATTTCTAGAATGTCTAAGGTGGAATATTTCTGCAGATTCCTGAAGCAGATCAGCAGTTATTTTACGAACCCAACTTTACACACTGTCCCCATCTTGCCCTGATGATCATGGTGTCTACATGACCATGGTGTCTACGGTTCTTTGGGACTGTAGGGATGTGACCAGTTATCCACAGATCTTCCTAGAGCCACTCAAGTGTGCAGGGATGAATCAAGAGTCAGCAGACACGTTGTCACTACAGTCCCACCGCCTCTGGTTATTGAGGTAAAGCACGCAGGTGCCTGCAGTGTCAGGAAAATGGACCCCAGCGTGGACAAATGCCAGGCTCTCGTGTCCTTCACATTTCCTCACCAGACAGTATCTTCCCTAAAGTGTCCTTGTGTCTAAACCTGCCAGCCCAACTCAATTCACCAAGTCCCAACTTACAGGTGTTCAAAGTTAAAACAATTCTTTTCAATTATATTTTTGAGCTTGGTAGAGCCCTGTTGTATCCCACCTGTGACTACACTGATGCATGTCATCGATCAAGCCGTTTCCCAAGCACAGTTCCTCCAGTCAGAGGGAACTTGGTGGCACACATCTGCCTGGAAGGCTCTGCCGTCATCTCAGCATTGCAGGTTATAAGCAGCAGATCATCGGTCCGCCAGGGCCAGGAGACCGTTTCAGAACACAGATGGTCATGAGAAACATCTGCTCGCGTGTGAAAAGCCTCCCATCAAGCTGATCGCTTAGCCTGATTATGGCAGTCGGAAGCTGTGGGGAAGAAAACATGCCTGGGTGTGCAGTGATGAGCTTGGAAAGTCAAGAAACCAGGAGAATGAGAAGGGGTGTTGGAGATGGACACTGGCTGGAGACCCTTGCTGTCTCGTACACTGATTACCAAGAGGTGGTAAGGAGCAAGAGACACTTCCTGTTTGTACTCTGCTAAAAGGATTTTTCCCCTATAAGAAGCAATTGAATTAATATTTCTATTTGAAGTGGGGAAAAGAAGTAGAAGTGCTGGGTGTGAAGGCGCACACTTGTAATCTCAGAACATAGGAGGCTGAGACAGGAGGATCACAGATTCCAGACCAGTCTCAGCAACTTAGTGAGGCCCTCAGCTACTTAGCGAGACCCTGTTTCAAAATAAGAATAAATAAATAAAATAGGGCTGGTGGGGTAGCTCAGAGGTAGAATACCCCTGGGTTCAATCCCCAGTATAAAAAAAAAAGAGAGAGAGAGAAAGTAAGAAACAACTAGAATATAGTCTACTAGAGTTTTATAATAAAAAAATTTATATTTGCATAGTTTCTGACCAAAGAAAAAAAAATATATATATATTATAAAGGCATATATATATATATATATATGCCTTTAATGTGTCTAGCAAAAAATAAAACCATTGCAAAAGTTTTTCAAGCTTGTCAAATTCACTTTCCAGAGAATAATTTTAAACAAGGCAGTAATAATAACAATAACAATAATAATTGTTCCTTTAGTACCTTGAGGAGACAAATCAGAATGAGCCGATAACACGTAGAACTCTTTATTAAACTCCACAACACCAAAAAAATGTGAAGGTTTATTATTATGCCCCAGAATCATGCCTTCTTCTGCAGTGTGCTTCTGTGTGTACTGAGAAACTCACAAAAGGTCTTTGTTTGTTGAGAAAGTACACCTGTGTTGCTACAAAGGCTGATTGCATTGAGCATGGGTCTCCTGAACACAGAGCCTTGTTCTGGTCAAGCAGTCGGGTGGTTAACCCCCAGCCACTCCCATGCAGGTAGAAAATCACAGAACATGGTCCTCTGTTCTTGAGTTTAATGAACACCTGACATGTTCCCTTAATTAGTGGTTTTCAACCAGAAACACATTTGCTCCCAAGGTAGTTTTGGCACGGGTAGATGCTGCTCCACATGCTACAGCACATAGAACACCCCCACCACAAAGGATTATCCAGTCCACAATGCCTGCAGTGCTGAGGAAGGGAAGCCACGTCTTACAGACACCACGATTTCCTCCCCTCACAGTCCCAGGCATCTCAAAGCAGCAGAGCCCTGGGAGATTCAGACCTCCCCCTGAGATCAGCCTGGTTATGGTGTGATGGAGTGAGTGCAAAGAACAATATTTAGGGGAAATAAACACAAAGATCAATGCGAGCTTTCACCAACGGGTGGGACAAGCTGTCAAGCAGGGAGTGAGGAGGTGTGGAGACTGCTTAGGAGAGATGCCAGCTTCCAAGGAAGGAATCTGAGCAAGCGGCTTGTTATGGTCATAAGGCACCTGCCTTCCAAGCCAGCAGGGACAGCACTGCCTGGGGGCAGGTGTTAGCATGTGGCACAAATTGGAAAGTGGTAAGGTGTCAAAAAAATAACATGGGGCAAAAGGTTGGTATTAATTTTTAATTTTTTGTTTTGAAACAGGGTCTTGCTAGGTTGCTGAGAGTCTTGCTATATTGCTGAAGCTGGCCTTGAACCTGCAATCCTCCTGTCTCAGCCTCCCAAGTACTGGGATTACAGGCATGTGCCACCACGTCTAACTTGGTATTCCCTTTTAATGGGGTATTTGCTGAATTAGTGGCAAGGAGAAAAGACTATTTCAGAGGAAAAAAAAAAGAGGAAAAGAAAACAGCAGAATCTGAATGTTAGGGCTGAAAACATCTTCCAGAAGAAGCTACAAAGGGGAATCTCAAGGGGCAGCTGGGGTCTTGAGGCAGCTGGAGAGTTCTCAAAGGCTGTAGAATTTCAGCTGAGTCTTTAACTAGAAGGGGGGAGGGCATCGGATAAGGTCTCCTAGCACCCATTTGCTAAAGGAAGCTTATCAATCCCTTGAGCTTTGATATCTTCATTTATAAAGTGGAGATTGTTGAAAAATTTGTTTTGAGCAGTGATCTTCTACAAGAGTGATTGTGAAGAATGAATACACAAGAAGACCCCTCTTTTCACTTCCAGGGCTTAAGACTGCATGATCTTGAAGGTTCCAGCTCTTGGAAGTCCCCGGAGAAGTAAAACTCCATTTATGATTCCAGGGTCAAACACTCTACACAATTTAGAATTCCTCGGGTCAGTTCTTTAGTCTTTAAATTGGAAATCTAGATCTTGCAAAAAAAGGAGAAAATGGCAATCCAAATCCAACAGTGACAGAGAGTGAAAGCAAAGGAACAGGCCATTATCACTGTATAAATGACGTGCAAGATGTGCGGATGGATCCATTGACAGGAGCTCAGATGTTCAAAACTCTGGGCCCCAGCAGCTCCTCAGTGGAATATTCCATAAGTACCAGAATGTCTGGGATCAAGTGGTTGATCCAAAGCTGTATCACCTGTCAAGGTAGAAAGGATTTATTTAGTCTTATCATGTTGGTATTTGCCCTCTGAGCCAACCTGTATACTCTTTAGCTACACCAGAAGCCTGAAAGCCAGATTTGATGAAAGAGGAAATGATCATCCAGTGTAAGAAAACAATGAATGAGGTCAGCTCCCATTTGTGGGTTTTTTTTTTTGTGTGTGTGTGGTACTGGGGATTGAACCCATGGGCATTCTACCTCCAAGCTACACCCCCAGCCCTATTTTTTTTTAATTTTTAATTTTGAAACAGAGTCTCTCTCTCTTGCTAAGTAGCTGAGGCTGGCTGCTAACCCAGATCCTCAGGTCTCAACCTTCCAAGTACTGGGATTCCAAGCATGCGCCACCACACCCGGCCCCATTTATGTTAAATGAAGGTGAATCACTGGTGGTCCAGGAGATTGCTCAGTGATCTTTAGGGCCTCCTAACACTCATGGTAAACTTGGCGAGTTTTCTTGTATGCACATTTCTCTGAAGTATAGATTTCTCATCATTGTAATGACCAGAGCACATGATGTTTGCGAAGTTCCTATGAAAAATCTTGGTGCTCAGTTGTGCCAGCTGTCTGCCAGGAAAGACAGAGCAGGGCCTTTCTCTTAACTGCCTCAGATGAAGTCCTGGAGTTGACATTTGTGTCCTGTTGTCCAGTAGCATCCATTGCCCTCTGTCCCTTCCCTGAACAACATGAATGAGTCTAGTTCTGCTGGGTCATGTGTAAAAATTTATTTCACAGCAAAAGGCTAAAGCCAGTGTGGGTTGTTCTAGAATTTGGATTCTTTTTAATTAAGAAAAAGGTGTAGCTGACTAATCCTAGATGTTTCTCTGGGTCTCTGGGTACCACCGAACTTCCTTCTCTTTGCTCATTTCAGAAGAAAAAAAATAGACTCACCCCAAAGAAGGAAGTCAGCCCTGACTTTGTCAAGCGCCGAACACTATAAGGTAGAAGGTGAGAGTTCTGTCTGGCTGGGGTTTTCAAAGGCCTGGGATAGGGGCTCTGCATCCTTCTGTCTCCTGTCCTTTGTTCCAACATAGCATCGGCATAGAGAAGATGTAGAATGCACTCAAATGTGTTTCTTAAGTAGCAGGAAATGATGGGGAAGGGTTGGGAGCCTGCAAAGAGGATTGCCTCTTATCCAAATTAGGGACATAGTAAAAGGAGGTGTGTGGGCACACATGGAGGATTCCAAGTCTCTGGGAAGAAACTAAAAGGGAAATATTGAGTGAATCTTCATGGTTTCTGATAACAATTTGTCAGGTGGTGATTTATTTCAACTCTAAATTTTTAACATATTCACTCAGGAATAATCCTAGATATCCTTTAAGGTCACTTATAACTCAGAGATTTTATGATTCTTCAAGGCCTGATGATTAAGGTGAGGTTTTTAGTGATGCTTAATTAAAGTGAGTACTTTCTAAAATTGTATCTACGAATAAACTATATACATATAAAGACAAATACCAAGACAGCAGACTGAAACTCAACCATGTTGATAATTACATTATATGCAAATGAACTAAAGATTCCAGTTAAGAACCAGAGTTGTCAAATGGACTAAAACATAAAGAGGGACTTTTTCTTGATAAGAGGAACATTTTTTAAGATCAGATGGGAGCTTTCAGTGAAGCAAGGTGAGTGAGTGGTTCCTCTTCAATGAACTCCAAAACAAAGAGCATTTTTAAGTACAGGGTTCTAGGATAAACCCACATTCAATCACTTACTCTCAAATATATATTCGCACTGTTGGTGATTCTTGTGTGACCAGATAACGTATTATCTTGGTAACAGAAAGCACTCTTTCATAAAAATAATAGAAATGAGCTATGAACTGCTCTAAATTCAGTCTACTCTGAATGTGACCCACATTGTAGGGAAGAAAATAATTAAAATGAAAGGACTACTGTGTGTCTCAGATGGAAGACTTTAACTATGTGTGGAGGAGGAAGGAGGGTTCCCCCTGCAGTCCAGAACAAGCAGAACTTACTGATGACACAGGATTTCCTCTCTCTAACCCAAATAAGGGAGGTGAGAATCACAGAATGACTTCCAGGGAATTGCCCCAAATCCAGCGTTGTTGTTTGCTTGTTTTGTTTTTGTTTTTTAAGCCTAATTGACAAGACTTTCTGGAAGATTGATATATATTTTCCTTTATGAAGGAAATGAATGAACTCCTTTAGAGCAACAATAACAACCAAACACAGAGTAGCTCAAGTAGGAAGAATCAGAAGCCCAGGGGCAGATTCTAACAGACCCACGCAGAAATGCTGGGTGAGCCAGACCACAAGGATAGAGGACATGAAGGGTGGGGGGAGGAAGAAGAGAAGAGAGAAGAGGGAAAGGGAGGGGAGAGAAGGGGAGGGGAGGGGAAGGAAGAGGAGAGGAGCAAAAGAGAGTGAGAAAAAGAGAGGAAAGAGGGGAGAGGGTGAAGGGAGAGAGAGAGAGAAGGGGAGAAAGAGGGGAAGGGAGAAAGAGGGAGAGATTGAGCAAGAAGTTCCAAGAGAGACAGGCTAGAAGTGATCAAGGTCAGGCAGGGGTGCATGCCAACGGCCTGACCACACTTGCCAGAGACCCCAAAGTTGGCACCAGCTCAGGATTGATGAGGAACATGAAGAACGCGAATGGCCCCATGTAGAGGAATCTAGACTGCACATACAACCAAACCCAGGCATCGCCAGATGCATTTGGTGTCCTGTGGCTACTGTAACACATGACCACAGACTGGCTTTAAGACAACAGAAGTACATTCTCTCAGAGTGCTGGAGGCCACAAGTCCCAGTAGAGGTATCAGTGGGTTTGGGCCCTTTTAGAGGGAGCATCCGCTCCACACCTCTCTCCTAAGATCTGGTGGCCGTCAGCAATCCTGTGCACTCCTCAGCTGGCAGATACATCACTGCAGCCTCTGCCCTCACCTTCGTGTGTCACCTTCCCCTGCGCCTCTGTCCCCCAAATCCCCCTCTCTTGTCTCTTATGAAGGTATTAGAATTGGTGCCACCCTAGCCGGGTGTGGTGGCGCACGCTTGTAATCCCAGTACTTGGGAGGCTGAGACAGGAAGATCCGGGTTCGCCGCCAGCCTCAGCTACTTAGTGAGGCCCTCTGCAACTTAGTGAGACCCTGTTTCAAAATAAAGACTAAAAAATAGGGCTTGGGGTGTAGCCCAGAGGTAGAATGCCCCTGGGTTCAATCCCTGGTACCGCAAAAAAAAAAAAAAGAATTAGTGCCACCCTATGCCAGGTGCGATACACACACCTGTAATCCTAGTACTTGGGAGGATGAGATAGGAGGATTGCAGGTTTGAGGACAGCTTCAGCAACTTAGTGAGACCATCAGCAACTTAGAAAAACCCTGTTTCAAGATAAATTTTTTTTAAAAGGCTGGGGGTGTAGCTCAGAGGTAGAATGCCCCTGGGTTCAATCTCCAGTACTGTATCCGCCATCATTCTTGCAGCCATAATCTAAATATCTGACCACATAACTTAGAGGAAAGAAGATTTATTTTCTTATGGTTTCGGGCTCAGTCCATGTGAGGCCGGGAACCACGGATCTCAGGGCATGGCAGCGGGAGGCAGAGAGAGAACACATGGACTGTGCTCTTTACATCATGGAGGCTGGAAGCAAGAGAGAGCAGAGGGAGGAGAAACCATTTATATAATCCCCAAGGCTGCACCCTCAGGGACCACCTCCTCCAGCCACACCCTACCGGCTACCACCCAGGTAAATCCATTACAATGGATTTGTCTTCTTCTGGGATTATAACCCTCATGACTCAATTACATCAGCTCCAAGCATTAATACATGAGCTCTTTAGGGGACATTTTATATCTAACTATAACAAGTACCAAAAATACAACAACAATAACAATAACAAAGAATTGGTGCTCACCCTAAATCTCAATGATTTCATCTTGAAATCCTTAATTATATCTGCAAAAGACCCTTATTCTAAATAAGGCACATTCTAAGGCTCCCAGTAGACAGGAGGACAGAAGGAAGGGGAGGAAGAGAATTCAACCCACTACACCAGGTGACTCCAGGGTGAAAGGAACTGACCCCAGTTTCCTTTCTTCTTAAAAGTTAATGTACCTGCGTGTGCTCACCTGGGGGGTGCCATTAACATGTGGATTCTGATTCAGTGTAGCTGAGGATCTGCACTTCTAGAAGATCCCAGCGGCACCGATGCTGTTGTCTGGAAAATACTGAACATCAAAGCCTTAGAGTATTCAGTGTATGGAAATATGTGCAACTGTGTCCTTGCTTAGCCTAACTCCCAGTAAAGGGGGGATGGCCACAAATAGTTTGGAAGACAATTCCAAGTGCTGGGGAAGAAGGGGAGTAAAAAGTAAGAAATGAAGAGAAATATGGGTGTGGGCCAAACTGTTTTCCCAGAGTGAAAAAAGGTTGGGATAGGAGTTAGGCGGTTGTAATCCCAGTACTTGGGAGGCTGAGACAGGAGGATCCGGGTTCGCCGCCAGCCTCAGCTACTTGGTGAGGCCCTCTGCAACTTAGTGAGACCCCGTTTCAAAATAAAGAACAAAAAATAGGGCTGGGGGTCTATCTTGGAGGTATAATGCCCCTGGGTTCAATCCCCAGTACCACACACACACAAAGGTTGGGATAGCCAGGCATGGTGGTACATGGCTGTAATCCCAGTACTTGGGGACTGAGACAGGAGGACTGCAGGTTCAAGGCCAGCCTCTGCAACTTAGCAAGATTCTCAGCAGCTTAGTGAGACTCTGTTTCAAAAAAAAAATCAAAACAACCAGGTCGGGAGAATGCTGTTTTATACATGCCACCCCCCACCCCGGAATTAACTTAAATTATTGGACTTGCACAATGTACAAGTGAGTCTTGTATAGAGACATTAAAGCACAAACTTCAAGTCTAAGTTGGCATGAGGAGGAACCAAATAAAATACTGTAGAGGCAGAAGACACCAGCTGATATCTAGGTAATGAGTCCCAAGGTTCCATGGAACTGCCCTTCTGTGGGACAGGACTTGGAAATGCTGCCTTGTGCTTTGTTATAGAACAGAATCTTTTATCCACAGGTCAGAAAAAAGTGGCATGAAAAATTGGATTTTGAAATAGTCCATTGAAAGAAGTAGTAGGCAGTGTGGCTTGGATCTCACTATTTTGAAATCAATACCCTTTCTTAGTCATCAGCAGGCACACTGCAGCCACCTAGCTAACGTGTACACTTGGTTCAATAAGGAGAACCTTGCAAAATAAATTGCTCTTAAAATAAAACACTTTCCATGGGAGGGCTGGGGGTGGGGGATGAGGGGCTGGTTTTAGAAATGACACCACTGGATGTATCATTTGCTCTGACAGTGCTGGACTGAACCCTGGGATGCTAGAAACCAGTGCTGCTTGACATCCCTCCCCTATTCCTTTATGTTCTAGAATTGGCTTTCTACAGGGAATCATCCTGCCCCGTGTGACTGAGGTAGGACTCACAGATATCCCTTGTTCATCTGTGACAAGACTAGGCAGAGACCCTCGGATTTCCATTCTTTATCTTGTAAATGATTAGCTGAACTACTCATGATCAATCTGAACAGACACATTGTTCACCAAATTTTGGATAAGATTCTCTCTTTTGCCTGGATTTTGACCCACCCTCGAGCATCCCCCACCTCAACGACTCCTCCCAAGACCAGGGTGCCCACAGAGCAAAGCTTCCCTGATCTGCTGACCAGTCACCACCCTCTCTCATCCCCCTCCATACACCTGGTTCTTTCTAGACTTTCCTGCTTCCCCCATGAAAGCTCCTTTCTGGCTGGGCTTTGAGATGCTTGTAGATGCCATAGTCAGAGGATTCTCCCCATGGCAGGAGGCCCCTTCTCCTGCTTCCTATTGCAGAAGCCCCTCCCTTTACTATAATCCCTTGGGCTAATATCTCTCTTTGCCCAAGTTCAGATTTGATTTTTATATAGTAGCAAGAGAAATAAAGGAAAACATTTACAAGAGTCTTTGCTTGTTGTCCCAGTCCACATTCTCACTGCTGGAATCCAAAACAACGGACCCCACAACTTAGAGGAAGGAAGATCTATTTGCTCACAGTTTTTTGGAGATTCTGGAGTTTTGTCTATGGCAGGCCGGGTCTATGGAGCTCAGGGTATGGTTGTGGGAAGCAGAGAGAGGGAGAGAGCCCAACAGAAGAGAGAGCGAGCAAGCAAGCAAGGAGAGTCAAAGACAAAAGCAGAGTCCCTAAGGCCACACCCCCAGCTACACCCCACCTGCCTAGGTTACCACCCAGTAAATCCATTACAATGTATTCATCCACTGATGAGATTATAACCCTCAGGGCTTAATTGCATCAACTCTGAACATTAATACATGGGCTCTTCAGGGGACATTCTATATCTAACTCTAACATTTACCTAGTGGCTTTTAGTAAGTGAACCTGCATGACCTCTCTCTTCCTGGCTTCCTGACATGGGTCTTCTGTTCAACTCCATGGGCCTCCTTAGGGCAGGGCTGATGGAGCATGGAGCTAGAAGACAGGACCCCTAGTCTCTGTTTCCATGTCCACCAATTGCAACAGGGCCCATGAGGCTGAGGGTTAGCCTGTGACTTCCTGTGCCTTGGCAGAAATAATACCTTAAAGGAATCTTGGGTCTTTAATTTCAGTTCTGACAGCCGTACCTCTGTGATTGATTGGACTTTTCCAGTCACTAGCACCCTGAATGGTCTGTGTCTTTCACTAAGGCTCATACCAATAAGCACTGTTGTTATCTATGTGGTGTGTGTGTGTGTGTGTGTGTGTGTGTGTGTGTGTGTATGATATCCTGGAGAGGCTGGGAGTGGCCATGATGTTCTTGACAAACATTCGATTTTCTTTCTTCCTGCCAAAGGCTTCAGCTACATTGATTTGCTCTCTTTAGGCTCCTGCCCCGGGTGGTCATGAACCATGTTTGCTAATAAGGTTGTGGAGGTGCACACTATTGATGTGGGTTTGTAGCTGGCGTCTCCATGATTTTCCCAGTGTGCAGAGAGGTGCCCTCTGCTTGCTATGGGAGGCATTTGTACTTTTCTTATTTAGGTCCCTGCAGTGTCCACTAAGTGTCTACATGCATTTCAGTAAAATGTCCAAAGCAAAAGCCTCAGAGATAACGTGGCCATGCCAAACAGTTTTTAAAATGCGTGTTTTCAAATTTTATTTCATTTAATTTTTTAGTAAAGGAAACTTTTTTTATTGGTGCATTGTAATCATACATCTTGATGAAGTTCAGGGTGATAGAGGCATACATGCACACAGTATTTTTTGAGCCCTCTCCCAGTTCCCACCCCACTCCCTCTCCCTCCCCACCTTCCCATGCTCAACACATTGATTAGCTTTGATAAGGTTGTGTATGGAAACTTTTAACATACATAACTATGCATTGAGACCCATCCAGATCATAGACCAGGAGACAGTGGCACTTTTTCCCAGGGGCAGGGTTGAGAATCTGCCCTTGCCCTCCCCCTCATACACTCTATGGCTCCCAAGGTAGGTGCCACCACAGTGTGAAATCACTGATGGGGGTCATTCACTTTTTTTTATTGACAGGGGAGTTGAGACTCAGACAGGTTTCATGCTCATGACCTTGGAGCAGGTTAGGACAGAGCTCACATGGGCCACCTCCCTTCCTCCAGGAAGTCACCCCCTTTGCTCAGCTCCTCCCCTTCACAGGGTCCCAGACCCCTGGCTGCAAAGTCACCATGCTTTCCAGGTGTACTCTTTTCATGAGCTCCTGGTCCCATTGGCTTTTGGACTGAATTATTCTGGGTAGATGACATGAAAGGAAGCAGGGAGGGGAGAAGTTCAATCCTTTTTTAAAAGGTGCTAAAAGCACTAAAAATTTAGCTGTCTATGCTCTCAAACATTTTTTAAATGCAACTCACAAAACTGTGATCATGAGTGTTTTCTATCCGCTGACTGACAACGCACATTCTTTATTTTAGGGCCAGATGTCAGTCAGTGCTAAAACTGGAATTGGTTTACATCCTATTTGAAAATTATCAGGATTTCTCTGAAAAAAAATACCAAAACATAGATATGTAAGAATTTGAATAAAAATTTAAGCTCTGAATTGCATCATTAATAATATACCCCTGCAGGCTACCATTACTTGGTGGCAAGACATACATCACTGCCAGGAGATTATGAACTGAAGAAGAGGCACACATTTTGCAAGCTGGTGGATTAAAGAAATCTATCAGGCTGATGTAGTGCTGCGCCCAAGAGGGACCCGAAGGCTACACTTTAAAGCTTATTGTGTTTGGCTTGACTATGCCAGTTTTACAAGATCGTCACACACAAGATTTCTTTCTTCTTCTTCCAAAATCCAAAGGTGGCAGAAGCTGTGCTGTTGACCAGACTCTCCGTGAGCTCCCTGGCACTTCACACTTATTGTGTACCAGTCTTGGCCAAAGGACACTAAGAGGAAATGGCAGGTGTCACTTCCGATCTGATGCGGGGAAGGGCAGGGATGTCTCCACACCCTTTCCATAGGTGCTCTGGAAGTTTGGTGTAGATAAAGACCACAAAGTGTCATTTTCAGTAGAGCTAGGGGACACACTATCAACATGAGCCACCACGGTTGATGTTGACTTTGGAAATGCTTAGCAGCTTCCTCCACTATAGCATCACTCCCCCCCCCTTACATACACAGTGCTTTCGAAGGAAGTCATTATGTGCAGCCCATACTTAAGGACTCAGACATTCTGTTCCTCAAAGGTGAAATAACCACATGCATGATATGGAATTCTTCTGCATGGGAAATTTGTCTCTTGTCCCCCAATTATTTATTTGTGCAATCATTGATTTATATCAACATGGACTTGTGGATCTTTATTTGATATTTGGGGCTATAATCTAATGTTATTTGCTTCATTGCTCAAAGTTTTCCAACTTTGGCTGTTGAGAGTCTTTAGTTGGCTCCTGTGTCCTCTGATGTACCCCCTCACTGTAGGCTATTGGTTTGTTTGTTTCAGCTCTCTTTTATGTCTTGGCATTGCAAGATATTCCAGGCATATCTTACATATTTGTTGCTCAGGCCTCGGCTTAGCATTTCTCCAAGGATCCCTGGTTCCCTCTATTGGAGAATGGTATTAGAAACCAAGGTCTTGCAGCTAAGTGTGCTTGATGCTACTGAGGTGTCATTGAGTCTAGACCCTCCCAGCTCACAGAGAAGAGGTATCTATGTGTATGTGACCTATGTATACACATATCTATGAATATTCCTATATGTAATACTTCCTTAGGGGTTTTAATTTTTTGTTGTTGTTGTTGTTCTTTTAATGGATACCTTAGAGTAGCAGCCTGCAAATTGCAGGCCATGGGACAGATTCAGCTCATCACTTGTTTTTATATGGTCTATAAGAAGAATATTTCATGATAGATAAAAAGTAAATTAAATTCAAATATCCCTGTTTATAAGTAAAGTTTTTGGGGGGACTTTTGTTATCTTTTGCCACTAAATCTGTATTAAAGATTTTTCAAAGCTACAAACCACAAAAAAATTACAGAAAATAAATCAGAATTTGAAATTTCTACCTGATTACACAAATCCTAATTTCAGATATTTTGTTAATCAAAATGTCTTTTTGTTCTCATCGATCATCATTATAATACTAATTTAACACGTAAAATAAATATGTAGTAATAAAACTCTTCTCTTGATTTTTAGTTTCATGAGATTAGTTTTGAAATTTGGATTTCCATGCTCATAAATTTGAAAATGAATGAATGAATGAAACAATTAACTTGAGCTAAGGAAAAAAATGTTAGCTCCCTGTGTTAGCATACCAAATAACCCATGAACACTGTATTGGAAGTCTTCTAGGTCTTATCCCAAAGCAGACATAGATAAGAATGTCGAGATAATTCCTTACATTGTCTTGAAAATGATAATTTGAGGTCTATTCAGCAATCCTTAAGGGAGAAGTTTAAGAGGTAACTTGTGAGTCAGATATAATAGGCCTTTACATCATATGGAGTCTTCTGTATTTGTTGCCAGAATTTTTAAGTTGAGTTATTTTATGTGGAACAAAATCTGTATTTCTGACTTCTCTTAGAAAATTGGCAGGAGCACACCAGCATTCTTCACAAGGCAATATTAGGTGGGAGCTTAAGAGAAGCTGTCATCTGTCTTTGTTTCCTAAGGCTACCATAACAAAATACCACACACCAAATAGCTTAAATAGCAGAAATGTATTGTCTCAGTTCTGGAGGCCAGAAGTCTAAGACCAGGATGTTGGCTGGGGTGATACCTTCTGATGGCTGTAAAGGAGAATCTGATTGGTGCCTCTCTACTAGCCTCTGGGGGTTGCTGGCAATCTTTGGAGTTCCTTGGCTTGTAGACATATCACCCTGATAGCTGTTTTCATGTTCACTTAGTGTTATTCTTGTGTATGTATTTGTATCTAAATTCCCCCCCCCCTTTTTTGTGGTACCGGAGATTGAACCCAGGGGCTTTCTACCTCCGAGCTACATCCCCAGCCCTATTTTTTGTACTTTATTTTGAAACCGGGTCTCATGAAGTTGCGGAGGGCCTCACTAAGTAGCTGAGGCTGGCCGTGAACCTGGATCCTCCGATCTCCGCCTCCCAAGTACTGGGATTACAAGCATGCGCCACCATGCCCGGCAAATTTCACACTTTTTAAAGAACACCAGTTATATTGGATTAGGGGCCACCCTACTCCTGTATGACCTCATTTTCATTAATTACATCTGCAACAACCCTGTTTTCAAATAAGGTCACATTTTGAGTATGGGGAGTTAGGACCTCAACATATCAGTTTGGGAAAGGAGACACAATTCAGCTCATAGCACCTCCTTTAGAAGGGACATGCAGCTGGGAATACAGCTTAGTTGTAGAGTATGTGTTTAGCATGCACGAGACCCTGGGTTTAATCCAGCATCAGAAAAATAATAATAATAATAGAGGAAGGGACATTTGTTTCCTCATTCTACACAGTTGCCATCTGATCCACCTCCATTTCTGCTGTCCATCTGGTCAATTAAGGCATTTCAATTTGTGATGATTTCCCTAAATTCCATGAGTTTAGAATCTAATACATCTAACAGGTGGACCTAAATATTAGAGAATCCTAGGATGATGAAATGTCTGAGCTGGGAAAAACCTCAGAAATGAACTATTGCTACCCTCTTACCCTATTGCAAGGGACAGATCTAAGGATTATCCCTGGCTGGTCTACTTCAACATACTTTCCACCACGATGTCCAAAATTCTTACTATTTGCCTGAAGTTCTATTTGCCCAATATTTTAAAAAAATTTTGTATTGAATTTATTTGAAAAGAGAGACAAGTTTGACTAGGCTCTTCTTTCTGGTCCACTATGCAGGATATAAATCCCTTTCCTCATAGCTTCTCCAAGCAACCAGTGTTGTGGGATTTGGTTCATACTGTGGGACCCAAGTATTATTTTTGTTTGTTATCAGTTGTTGTTTGTCATTAGAGTATTTGCACTAGATGCTCCCTGTTCCTCAGAAAATAAAGAATCTTTCCAAGTAAATAGGACCACTGTGTACAAATTAGAGTTCAAGAAAGAATGCTTTTCAATGGTTCAGCTATTTCATCGACCACTTACCATACAGCATGTGTAAACATGAGTTCCCATCCACACACAGTATTTCTAAATCTATAGCTTCTAAACAGCCATTAATTTTGCCACCATCTGGGTCATGAGAGGCGAGCTGATAAATATTTCATCTGCAATAGAGCTGGTTTTCCCACATGCACATTTATTTTCAGAATCCACGTGTATTTCAGCCAGGGTACAACTGATCGCCCACAAAAACTATGCTGGTGCATGAGAAGGAATCAATAACATTCTGAGCCCACCTGCTCTTGATAAATCCTGACTCCTCAAGTTTTCCAAGGAGAATCCAAGGAGCTCCTGATTGTGCATGACTTCCCCGATAACAGATTATTATAAAAGTTGATGCATAATCAAGCTTGACCTTTAAGCAGACAACAATTTGCATGTAAGTCAGTGAATAGTGATTAGGCCTTAATCAGATGTCACTATGAAACTCTCCCCGCCCCAAGAGTCTTTTTTTTTTCTCCTTCCATAACTACAATGGTACTGAATGGCTTTTCATTATTATCTAATAATAGCCTAAATCAACCCCTTAAGATATTTTCTGCCAAGTTAGGTTTGTTACTCAGCAAATGCTAAATTGCAGTTTTCTGCTCAACCCATTCATCACTGATTATAATATGCCTGGCATAATGTGAATGCAATTTCAAACATTTGGTACAATAAATATGACGAGACTCCGATCGTACCTGCCCAAAGGCCAGAAGGATTCATGTTATTATGAATTTACTGATCCCCTCAGGTGTGTGGGCATTTCATCTCAGGTGGCTCTTTTTCATTAAGAGTAAATGAAAAATGTCTTGCGATTCAAATTGTACAGTTTTCCAAGTGTTTTCATGTTCTTAGTTTCATGTTTCTCAAAATGAATAGTAGCTCTAAGAAATAATAAGGCTATTTCCATTTTCCAGAAGAAACTGAGGCTTCAGAAAGCTGTTGATCTGTCCAGGGGGTCCAGTCTGTGAGGGCTGAGCTGGACACAGGCTTGGGTTTTCTGTTTTCCCAAGCACAATGTTCTTTCTTCTATACTACATTGCTTCTCCAATGTTGTGCGTGGGTATTTCTTTACCCTTTAGTTTTAATAAGCTCCATTCCAGAGCGCTCTGAAAACACTGGCATGTGCTAAACACTGTGCATTGAACAGTACAGTCCCTATTCTACCATTTCAAGACAACCAGTAACATACTGGGGTTTCCTAGCAACTCCACGACATGTAGATAAATGTCAGAGACCTTACTTTCAAATGCCACTGGCCACTATAGATGTGTGTGCTGTGTCCTGGGCCGAGGTGAGAAGAGGGTTTGGTGTAAGTTCACAGGGAGAAAGGAACTGTCCTCTCTTTATGAGTAGCTCATACCACTTCCAAGACATCTTGCTCATCTCTCTACCTTTCCTTGGTAGCTTCTTCAAAAGGACAAATTAAATTCTTACAAGAGCATCTTTAAATAAACTAGACTTGTGTTGGCTTCCTTGCATTTGCATTGAAATTAAAGGAAGACAGTATTTTTGTTACAAAAATAACTTCTTAATAACAGCTTGATATGAACTAATTGCTTTCTGGCTTTGGGAGCGCCGGCAGAAGTTATTACATAAATTGTGCAATTTGGCTGCTGGCTTGGGCAGACTTGGATGGGGGCTCAACTTCTGGAGACCTCCAGGTTTTACCTTTCCAGGTAGATGAACCCAATGCCCCCTTTGCATTGAGCATGAAAATGGTATATTCTGTAAAAATGGTATATTCTTCCCATAAACTGGTAATATTTTGCATTTAGGAATAATATAGCAAGAATAGTTGTGTTTATTGAGCATGGTTGTATAAAGTTCTGGGCTAAATGCTTTCCATGCAATAGTACACACACTCTGAAGCAAACAAAACAACCTGGATTTGAGTCCTTCCCCCTCCACTAACTAGATGTTTAACTGTGTTTGAGTCACTTAACCTCGCCGTGCCTCTGTTTCTACATCTGTAAAATGGGAGTACTGATAGTGCACACTTCAGGTTGTTATGAGTGTGGAATGACTTCATGTCAAGTGTAAAGAGTGAAGGCACACAATCAGAATGGGACAAAGAGTAGTGGTCATTGATATTTTGATGATGATGAGGAGGAGGAGGAGGAGGAGGAAGACGGTGAACTCTGCAACCTTCTCAGAGTTGAGAAATACATTTACCTTGACTTTATCTCAACTTCAAGAAACTGAAGGATTAGATAACATTTCTGTGGTTTGCTCAGGCTCTTGTAGCTGATAAGTGGCTGAGACAGGAGAGGAACTGTTTTATTTGTCTGGGGCTGATTAACCAATGGAATGAGCCATGAGGGTGAGAAGGAACGAGCTTGATGGTGTCACAGAAGGGACAGCGGATTCGGAATCAGGAGATCTTGTTCAGAATCTACCTTCATGGATTCAAGTCAGCTGACCCCCCTGAGTTTCTGTTCCTTCGTCTGGAGAATGATCCCTGAGTGTGATAATGCATAGTTGTAGCTAAAGTCTGTAGCTAAAGCGACTCCATGATTGTTACTAAGGGTGACCTCACCTTGGCTATGAAACAGGGAAGTTCTCTCTTTAAAGTCAAACCAGGATATGGGCACAGAGTTACTGGCCTGTTGATATTAACAAAATGTACTATAGAAACTAATTGTGTTATTGGATGCGCTAATGGCCTATTCTCGCTTCTGTGCTTTCAGTATGCTTGGCTTACCTGAATACTATGGGAACCGTAGGGGCTTCCCACCCCCTGTGATGGAAACCTGCCATGGGAACCTCAGTTTGCATCCTAAGCTTATATTGTTTCTCACCTTATATAAGAAGATGCTGGAGGGCAATCGAGCATCACACTTAGGCATAATACCAGGGTGGTCCCGGCCTGTCGGTTTCCTTTAATAAAGACTCAATTGGCAACACCTGTGGTCTGGTCAGTCTTGTCTGGGTAGCTTTCCTTATAACATGAGAATCTAACCTACTTGAGAGTGTTCTGAGAAGTGAAGAATTACCATATCTGGGAGCATTTTGTAAATCAAAATGCCATCTATGGCATTTATTAGTTTTATTAATAATTTAAAATCTATTATCTTTTGAGATTTTATATAATGATTTTTGCTTTTTTTCACACAGTGGATCAAAATGACTGAACCACTGGATTATTGTCATATATATGAAGCACAGATGTACACACATATACAATATATACAGATAAAAAGGATCCAATAGCTTCTTTCACCTGTAAGTACACAGATCAACCTTGAAAACAAGGTTGGGAAATGTTCCAACTCAGAACAATAGAGACCTTGTCCTTCCCCCATGTCGGGGCATCAGTCTCTCGGGGCCAGCCCGAGGGTGATGCGATGCTGAAAGGGGGGGCAGACACCGAACGGCCCGAAAAACACATAGCTCGGACCAGGAGTCATGTCTGGCAAGAAGATCTCGTTTATTAGAAAGCCAAATCCCTCCTTTATAGTAGAGGCAATACAGGAAACTCGCAAGCAGTAGGGTGTGACACCACACCCCCCTGTAACCTATCATAGGTAGAGGCACCTGTCGTCTGTGAGCACAGAAGGAGGTAACTGCCTATCACAGCCCTCCTGAGGCGAGGTGGGGCTATCTGCGGGACCTCCCTCCGAGGAGTCCGCCAGCGCCATCTTTGCCATTAATATGCTGAGTTACTGCCACGTGGGAGAGGCCCGGTACTCTAGAGCAGGCTTCTGCCAGTTCACCAGGCCCTTTCATGGCACTGGGTGGAGACCCCTACACCCCCAGGGAACACAGAATTTATTATTCATCTATTGGTTGATTAACTCATTCATTCTTCACTTTACTTCCTTTTATGTGCCATGCATTTTTCTGGGTAATAGATTGTGTAATGCACAATCTTTTCCCTTAGGAGATTATTACAAAGGAGATTCTTATAATCCACTGTTATAAGTTGTCTCGGTCAACGTTCTTACTGATATAATCCAAAAAGACTGACCACACAATTTAGAGGAAGGAAGCTTTATTTGCCCAAAAGTTACCTTGGAGATTTTGGGTTCGGTCCATGTGAGACTGAAGTTTGAGGAACTCGGGGAATGGCAGCAGAAAGCAGAGAGGGCAAGCATAAGACTCTGCTCTCGCATCATGGAGGCTGGACTCAAGACAGCAAGCAAGCAAGGGTATTCAAAGACAAAAGCACAGTCCCTAAGGCCACACCCACAGACACACCTTCTCCAGCCACACCCCACCAGTCTAGGTTACCACCCAGGCCTTGGTAAATCCATTATGATGGATTTGTCCACTGATGAGATTACAACCCCCCTGGTTTGATTGCATCAACTCTGAGTACTAACACATGAACTCTTCAGGGCACATTCTATATCTAACCATAACATAAGTGCAGTCATTGGTCATTGAACTGTACCAAGGAAATGTTGATCTGGCAGGGGACATCACAGAGGACTTCCTAGAAATGACATCTAAGCTGAGTCTTAAAGGAAAAAAAAAGAGTTATAAGTAGCTAAATATATGGGTATTCTTTGAGACCCTCCAGGGGCAGGTGGCAAACCTTTGTTGATGGGTTGACACCACTGTGAACTCCAGGCTGGAAACAGCTGAAGAAAATCGATGATTGGCTGAGAATGCCCTTCAGTGATCTGCTGTATGCTCGGGCTTCTCTGTTGGCAGTGCATAAGTGCACATGTTTGCAAAACTGGCTTATTTAACATGTGAAGTTTCTTCAACAGACCATGTTTGCCTTTAACAAGGGAATGAGACACTGTTATCATCTGGAATGACCATAAAGAAGTACTCACATTTATGTAATGCAGCTCAGAGCTCAGGGTGAAGAGTGAATTCAGGTGGAATTCTTTCAGGCACTAAAACAAAAGGAGAGAAATAAGATACAATCACGCCAGAACTCAGGAAAGTGAGTCATGTACACATCTCCACCTACGAAGAAATAGTCTCACTGTTGCTTTAAGTGATCTCTGAGTGGGAACACCGTGTGACAATTGTCCCATAAATACTATTAAACATGCAGTAAAAATAATGGTGCTCATAACAGTTTGAGAGTTTGTTAATGTCTCTAAAAGCAGAAGCCTTGGGCTATTATTTAGGATAGAGGTAGGGGGAAAAACAAGATCAGAGAAGAGGCCAGGAGTGTCTAAGTCACACCCAAATGCTCCATAGCCCCAGGGAGTAGAGTCAGTTTCTGGTCCAATTTGCTTGCTTAGAATTTGTTAGAAAAATGGGTCAAGCTTTGGGCATTCGCAGGTTGGGAAATATCTGTTTGACTAAATATATCTATATCTCCAAGGCCCTAAGATGAGAGGGTGGGTTAGACAGGGTGGAGGGACTACTTCAGGTGCAGAGCATAAGATTGATCCTATAGATGCTTTGAAATCCTTGACATCCAACTGCATTAGCCAATTTATTCTCTGAATATTTGTAGCCTTGATCAATGTTTGCATTATAATAAGTGTTGTATAGACAGATCCTGGAACCATTATAAGGAAATTGTGATGATAACACATGCTTTGCATTAAGGGGATGCTGGTTAAGATGCTGCATGTCTGGTGAATTTAAGTGTGCCATCTAGTGGACAGAGGAGACATTTTCAGTGTGCTGTCCCTGCTAAAGTGTGTGAGATTTGGTGTCCAGGAATAGTGGGGTGTATGGGGTGGGGTGATGGGATCAAAGCTGAGCTGCAGAATTATAGCTCAGTGTTGGGCAAGGAGAGGCTGTAAACATGACATCTGTGTGTTGGGCATGACAGTGGTTCAGCCTAGATTCCGACATGGATCTGAACCAGATGTGGGGATGGGGATGGAGAGGGGTGGAGGCTGCAGCAAGTACTTCTTCAGATGAAACTCAAAGCCTGAGATGACCATTGAAACCAGGGCTCTTGGAGGCAGCATCTAAGCCAGTCTTGGCATCCCTGTATCCCAGCGCCTTGCAAATGGCAGCTACCTTGATTTGTTGGACAGTGGGGAGCAGCCAGCTAGCAAGGCAGGTTCTTGCCTGATTATCTCTTGGAGCACAGTCAGAGGGCTGGGGGTGGGAGTGAATCTGAGAGGCAAGAGCATCCCAAATTGTAAGGAAGCCTTACTTGGCTTGCCACCTAGGCAGTTACCAGGCAAGTGGGCATCTGGTTAGTAGGGCTTCCGTAGAGGAAGGAGGGAAAGGGTGAGGTTGGCGTGAGGCCAGAGAGGCAGAGAACACACACTGTCACCCCCATCAGCCCTGTCCTGTGATCACCAGCCACTAACTGTAGTCAGCTCCGCCATAGCTCTGTGGTCAGGAACCAGGGCACCACAGCTGCCTGGGAGGTGGTCCTGAGCCTCGCTAAGCCTCGGGGTCCTTGTCTGTAAAGTGGAGATAAGAACAGAATCTATCCCACATATGATGTGGACATATTCCATGCCATACTCCATACAAAGTGCTCAGCAGCAAACCTAGCACATTGCCCGTACTAATCTGATAGTAGCTGCTATTTTTTTCCAGACTGGATAGCCCTCAGAATACCCCATATATGACTTCCAAAGAGAAAAGAACTCACTGCATCTTTCCAGCGTGTTAACATTTCCTTTGCTGCTAGAGTCTCTGGGTCTAGGATGGAGCCGATGGGCAGCGATTCTACTGCTCACCCCCTTTTTTGGTGTTTGACTCAGATAATGACTAAAACTCTCTCATTCTGAATATTTAGGCATGCTACATTTAATCTTATCTATCCTTTTACTCAGTAGCCAGGAATTTTTGCACTGAGGCAATCTACAGAACCAAAAAAAAAAAAAAATCTTGGTTAATTTTGTAGTTAATTAACAAACTTCTTCAGGCTCTTCATAAAGAAAAAAAAATAAAACTTCTCTCTTCTTCCTACAAGTGCCTGCAGGGATGAAGAGAGGGCATGATTATAATTAAAGCTGGTTTAAAAAATGCCAGCCTGGGGAGCAAGTGAACATCTTCCAAACAGGGATGAGTCACAGTCTGGGAGATGATAAGGTGTTTAGATAAATGTGATTTATTAAATGAACAGAAGGAAAACACTGGGAAAGGCAATAAAATAGGCCAATGAAGCTGCATACCAGCATGAAAACCGCAGCCACACTCCTGTGCACTCCTTTGGAAAGGGCAGGTTTGCAACTTTGAACCAAATCTATATATTTCCACAGGAAAGGAGAGAGGTATGAGATTTACCCATCATGCCTATTTTGGATATCATTTTGCTTCCCAGCGTTCCGATTCTCGGTGGTTTTTCCCCGGGGCCTGTTTTAGAAGTAACGGGTGCTTCTAAATTCACTGGCTGTCCTCCTGCTGATTCCTGTAGCATCCTGGAGACACAAGAGTTGAAGAATGTCCTAAACTTCTCAGAGCTCTGGGGACAACTCCCCAAACAAAGGAATAAATCTTTGTTTTGTTTTGTTTTTAAGGCCCTTTTAAGAACAATCAAAGCAAGGTTCTGGTGTGTGTGTGTGTGTGAGGGACCATTAGAAAGGTCCAAGCTAAAGAACTTAACACAAGATAAAGTGAAGGATGTGGGCAAAGACTAGAAAGAAATATTACAAAAGCTCCCTTTCATCAGGTTTGAAATAGGTGTTTTTTTCTACTGGTACATGGGTCATTGGTTCATGGAACAAGAAACAGAGTGAGAGCCGGGTGTGGTGGTGCACGCTTGTAATCCCAGTACTTTGGGAGGCGGAGACCAGAGGATCCGGGTTCGCGGCCAG
>PVJS01002910.1:30964-80010 GCA_004027185.1 Glis glis | reverse complement strand
TAAAGAAGAACAAAATAACAGCATTTGCAAGAAAATGGAAAGATCTGGAGAACATTATGTTAAGTGAGATTAGCCAATCACACAAAATGAAGGGTCATATGTTTTCATTAATATGCACAACTTAGGGAGTAGTGGGGACACAAAAGGGACTCCAATGACAATGGAGAACCCTCAGTGGTGCAAGGGAAGGGGTACAAGGAAAGGGGAAGGGTAAAAAAGTAGTGAATCTATGGAATTACTGTCATAAACAATGTGTATACATGAGATTATACCAACATCATTCTCAGTGCTACATGTGGGAGGGAGGCGGGGCGGAGGCGGGGGGAGGGACACCAAGAGCTGTGTGCATGTATGTTAACACCAAACTGATACTCATTGTGATGTGAGACTACAATGCACCAATAAAAACATAAAAAAAAAGAAAATGCCATTCAAGCCAGGTTTGGTGGCACATGCCTGTAATCTAGTACTTGGGAGGCCGAGACAGGAAGAGCACAAGTTTGAGGACAGCCTCATCAACCTAGTGAGACCCTGCTTCAAAATAAAAAATAAAAAGAAATGGGGTGTAGTTTGGAGGTAGAATGCCCCTGGGCTCAATCCTCAGTACCACAAGGAAGGAAGGAAGGAAGAAAGGAAGGAAGGAAGGAAGGAAGGAAGGAAGGAAGGAAGGAAGGGAAGGGGAGGGAGGAAATGCCATTCAAGCTGGGTGTGGTGGTGCATGCCTTTAATCCCAGTACTTGGGAAGCTGAGGAAGGAGGATTGCAGGTTGGAGGCCAGCAGTGGCGGTAATTTAGTGAGATCCTGTTTCAAAATTAAAAAATAAAATAAAATAGGGCTGAGAGTGTAGCCCAGAGGTAGAATGCCCCTGGGTTCAATCCCCAATATGACGAAAAAAATGCCATTCAAAAAGTAAAATGCGCCGGGCATGGTGGCGCATGCTTGTAATCCCAGTACTTTGGGAGGCGGAGACCGGAGGATCCGGGTTCATGGCCAGCCTCAGCGCTCTCTCTCCTTGGTGAGGCCCTCCGCAACTTCGTGAGACCCGGTTTCAAAATAAAGTAAAAAAATAGGGCCGGGGGCGTAGCGCAAAGGTAGAACGCCCCTGCGTTCAATCCCCGGTACCGCAAAAAAAAAAAAAAAAAAGTAAAATGGAAAAACACATAGTGACAAAAAATATCAAAACTGCTTATAATCAACATTTTTTTAGTATATAAATAATGTAAGGAGTTCCTACTAGTGATATGTAATATACAATAAAAGTGGACAAGACACTTCAACAAATACTTGAAAAAGTTAATATTTGAATGACCAGTAAAAATATGAAAAATGTCATCAGTCATTAGGGAAATATAAATTAAAACTACACTGAGATACTGCTAAACATCCACTAGAATGGATAAAATTAGAAAGACTAACCATAGCAAGAATGGACAGGAATCTGGAATAACAGAACTCCCATACCCCGCTGATAGGATTTTAAATTAGTAGAACTATTTTGGCTTCACCTACTCAAGTTGAACATATGTATACTCCTGTGTCCCAGAAATTATTTTCCTACATACATCTCCAATATATAAATATGTGCAAGTGTGTGCCAAGAGATATAAACAAGAATGCTTATAGTAGTATTATTCATTACACACCAATCTGGATAATCCAAGTTTTATTAACAGTTAAGTATGGATAAATTATTATATTAACTATGTTTATTATAATAAGTAGAATATAGTAAACCAGTAAAATGAGTAAAGTATAGCTATATGCAATAATATAGATATGTATCACAAGCATAATGTTAAATGAAAGAAGCTAGGCACAAAGAACATAAATTGCTTAAGTCCATAAAGTTCACAAATATGCAAAATTAACATATGATATCTAGATATATATGTCCATGATAAAACCATAAAAGTATAGAAGCAAATACCATAAAATTCAAGGTACTAGTTCTTCGCGTGTGGGGCGGGGGTGAGGGTACTGATGATGGGAAAGGTCATGAGGAAGGATTCTGGGGTGGCAGAAACATTTCATATCAACCTGGGTAATGGTTATATGGGGTTTATTTTATGATGACTCATCGAGTTTCACTTTCTGTATGTTTGTCATATTTCACAATAAAAAGGTTAAAAGCAAGATGAAAATATTACTCCTATTCTTAAAAGAATTCAGTAGCACTTTTAATGACTTCAAAACCTTCCCATGGCCTGTCCTGCTCTGACTACATCTTCAACCCTCACATGGGCCATTCCGGGCAACACTTGAGGGACATTGACCATCTTGTATTTTCTCTCATCCAAACATTTGATGCTTCTTTTCAAAGTATACCCCAAATCTGCCCGCTTCTTACTACCTTTACTGCTATCATTCTTGTCTGAGCCAAAAATAAGTTCACTTTATTTACTGAGTGGAGAAAAAGATCACTGAGGGAGAAGAGGTCAAGGAACTCACAGGCCAGGGTGTTGGGAGGATCATCTTTGTAGATGTTGAAAACACCAAGAATTAGGGCAGGGGTCAGAACGTGGGGAGAGTGAGAATGTGGCAGAAGGAGTGGAACCCAGGAAATGGGAGGTGAGTGAAACCAAGAAAGGTAATGGGCTGGGCATGGTGGCACCTGTAGTCCCAGTACTTGGGAGGCTGAGACAGGAGGATTGCAGGTTTGAGGTCAGCTTCAGCAACTTAATGAGACCCTGAGCAACTTAGAGAGACCCTGCTTCAAAATTAAAATAATAATAATAATAATAATAATAGTAATAATAGGGGAGAGACAGAGAGAGAGAGAGAGAGGGGTCTCATGGGCGGCATCATCTGGATAACATGACATTCATACTGAGGGCTTCTGTGAGGCAGAGGGGGATTATGGTCTGGAAGCACCAGTAACAGGAAGGAGGAAGGAGGATGCCTTCCCTACTCCAAGCCCAGTGGAGCAATTTCTCAGTTGACAGTGTAAAATTAAGAAAACCGAGTACAAATAAAATCCACAAATTATAATCTAAGATAGATTGATAAGTAGGTAGTTACCTTTCCTTTGTAATGTTCTGCAATCAGATTGCTAAGTGTTGTTCTCCCTGAATATTGAGGTCCAAATACAAATACTTTACATGGTGGTGCTGGCATAGGTGGAAGAAGATAGGGACGCGGGTTCAATAGAAACGTTTTTAATGTTTCTTCTGATGAAAGACAGTACATTTTACCTAGAAAACTTAAAATATGTCATAATAATAAACAACTGAAAACATGTATGGGAAAGTTTTAAAATTAAGTTCTGAAAATCTTACTTACCTTACAGAAAAATCTGCTACTCCTGAGTAAATGTTACCTTCTTTTAAAGACACAGGACATATACGGCCCCATTTGCTTCTCTGCCATCGATATCTTGGTGCAATAAGTTTATAAGTTGCAAGAGTACGAAACAGCTCCTCCTGTGAATCACAAATGCTACATTTTAAAATGTGTGCATAAGTTTTGCTGAAATTAGCATCGTTAACTATTTTATTTCTTACTTGATAGTGCTTTACTATGGCAAGAAGTTATTTAGGAGACAAATTTAGGCATTTTTCTTAGTTACAAAATTTTGTACTCATCCTAGTTTTAATAAGACTAATTTTCATTTCTGTAAGAAAACCTTATTTTGATTTCACTGAACATTTTCTTTTTTTTTTTTTTGCGGTACCGGGGATTGAACCCAGGGGCATTCTACCTCCGCACTACACCCCCAGCCCTATTTTTTATACTTTATTTTGAAACCGGGTCTCACAAAGTTGCAGAGGGCCTCACTAAGTAGAGAGAGAGAGAGACAGGGAAAGAGAGAGAGAGAGAGAGCTGAGGCTGGCTGCGAACCCGGATCCTCCGGTCTCCGCCTCCCAAAGTACTGGGATTACAAGCGTGCGCCACCAAGCCCGGCAACATTTTCTATCATATGATAAAATGAGCACAGGAGAGACTATTTTCCATCACCTGCTTCAAAAATAAGATTCCAAAATATACTTATTGAGAAGGTTTAAAAATATACTGAATTCTTTGTCAATTTAACTAAGCTTTTAAATAGTAAGATGTTATATACAGATTGTTTTTTGCATTTACTTAGCTTATAAGTGGTTCTTTCACTCTTAAATGCTAATAGTGTCCCTCAGCAATCCTTTCTGTGGGTGACCTCCAGAGAAGTTAAGAAGTATGTCTAGCCAGGTGTGGATGTGCTCACCTATAGTCCCAGTACTTGGGGGGCTGAGAAATGAGGATCACAGGTCTGAGACCAGCCTCAAGAAACTTAGTGAGGCTCTCAGCAACTTAGTGAGATCCTGTTTCCAAATAAAAAATAAAATATGGTGGGGGGTATAGCTTGGAGGTAAAATGCCCCTAGGTTCAATCCCCAACATCACGTGCACGCATGCACACACACACACACACACACACACACGCACGCACACGCATGAGGTATGTTTATACAGACTGTAAAGACTGCTGAAAGGTTTGCCTGTCCTTATGTTATCTTATGTGGGGGTGAGAGAAACTGGGGAGAGATGGCATGGTGGGCAGCTGCTAGGGGAAAGGGCCTAGGCTGTTTTCTCCACATGGATCACACATGGATCTTCCAGCTCCAGAGTTGACCATGGATCCCAGCTGAGATTGGGAGCTATGACTTGCATATCCCTTTGCAGCCTCAGAGAGCAAAGAGGCATGCAGGGAGGCTGTAAGAGAGTCCTCAACTCAGGGCGAAGTGACAGCTAAAAGATAAGAAAGCCATCAAAGCTTAGAGGAACTGCACAGGACTGGGGACCTAGCCGGTGGGGCAAGTGGTGCACCCAGCCTTCTCCACAGAGCCCAGAGACAATGAGTGAGGACAGAAACTGTCTCCACATAAGTCAGCAGGCAGTCACTCTTTCCTATCACCTCTGCTTCCTGTCCAGACAGGGGAAAAGTGTGTGAATAGCAGACCATGTTCCCCTCTCAAGTTCACTCCCCCTGAGCCTTACTTCTGGTAGGTGCTGAGTGGAGAGAAGAGGAACTTTCCAATGAGTTTGGTATTGTAGTCTTAAAAGTGACAAAGACTCTTCTGGTTAAACTAGGCAGACCGAACACCTGCATTTATATTTGCTGCTTTCCTGAAGCCTCGCTAAAATGACAGTAGAGGAATAAAAGAAGGAATAAATTCATGAAGATACAGAATAGAAGAGACCAAAGATGCAGGTCAGAGCTGATAGCTGACCAGCTACTCAACTTTGTGAGTTAGAAAGCTGATTGATGAGGGATAACAGGCTTGGATCAGAGAAAAGTGAAAGCTAACTATCTGTGATGGCAAGGATGGACGTGGGATGGGTGAGGACCACAAGAAGCCAGTTGACTCACTGTGCAAAATCCAAGAAAGGAAGGCATGGGACCTGGTGATGTCAGGTACCTCTGAAGAGGGATGAGTGGAGGGCAGAACACAGGATGACTGCCTGGAGATCTTTGAAAGGGGGTGCTGCTGGGCAGAGCCACCCCCACTCCACTCAGTCAACCCACTTACCTTTCCCTCCATCCTCCTACCACCTCTTTTTCATTCAGAAGACTGGACACATACTGAACCAGAGGATCATGTGAGATGGACCCCAGATTGAGCTGAGGCCAGAGTGGGGGTGGGGCAGAAGAAAGTTGGCAGCCCATAGCCACTGTCCTCAAGTGCCACTCCTGTGTCTCTCCCCAAGGCCCTCTGGACCTTCCAGGACCCAGCACCTCAATAGTTTACTGGGGGTATAGCAGGGATTCTCAGCTCCACTGCCAGCTCTGCTGTGATTGGGTGAATCACCTTGTACTAAATAGGTTCATTTGCCAGACCCAGGATAAAATGCAAAATACAGGGCCCTTGTTCTAGAATTATAAAGACTTTCAAGACTACAGCAGCAGAGCATTAAACTCAGAGCCCTACTAGGCACACGATCCTGTGTGAAGTCCCTGCCCCCTGCAGGGCTGTTAGGTATTGTAACTATCACCATTGGTCCTAGACACTTCACAAGTATGATCTCATGTCATCCTTACAATAACACTATGCCACAGGAGTTACTGCCCCTTTTAACCACTAAATTAAGGGCAAGGTTACACAAAGTCACAGATCTGGTAGACTGTGGACCTGAAATTCAAATCCAAGTCAGTCTGATGAGAAAATCAATGCTGTTACCTTTTACTGTGCCAGGTGTTCTCCCTCCACCGCATTCCCACACCTTCTCCCCAGCGACCCACACATCCCCCTCCTGTCTTCCAATCCTCAGATATTACAGTTCTCTCACTCCCCACCAGGAGCTGGAGATCTCATTGAAGGTCTTTGTTCCTCTCTTAACCCTTTAAACCAGTGTGTTTGTGTATGTGTGTGTTACTGAGAATTGAACCCAGGAGCATTCAACCTCCGAGCCATACCCCCAGCCCTATTTTATTTTTTATTTGGAAACAGCATCTCACTATCTCGCTAGGTTGTTGAGAGTCTCACTACATTACTGAGGCTGTCTTCGAATCTGTAATCCTGCTGTCTCAGCCTCTCAAGTACTAGAATTACAGGTGTGCGCCACCACACCCAGCACACCAGTGGGTCTTTTTCCTGGCTGCATAGTAGAATCTCTTAGGGAGGTTTTTGTATTTTTAATTGTGGTTAAATATATATAACATAAAATTTACCATTCTAACTATCTCTAAGTGTACATTTCAGTGGTATTAAGTACCTTCATGATGTTATACAACCACCATCATTTATTTCCAGAACATTTCCATCATCCCAAACAGAAAGTCTTTATTACCCACCAAATAATACCTCCTTACTCTCCCCTCCCCAACCCCTGAAATCCTCTATCCTACTTTGTCTCTATGAATTTGCTTATTTTAGGTACCTCATATAAGTGGAATCCTAGTGTGTGTGTGTGTGTGTGTGTGTGTGTGTGTGTGTGTGTGTATTACTGGGGATTAAACCCAGGGGCATTCTATCTCTGAGTACACCCCCAGTCCTATTTTATTTTTTATTTTGAAACAGGGTTTCACTAATTTGTTGAAGGCCCCACTACGTTGCTGAGGCTGGCTTCCAACTTGCAATCCTCCTGTCTCAGTCTCCCAAGTACTGAGATTACAGGCACGCACCACCACACCTGGCTCATATGATAATTCTTCGTTTAACTTTTTGAGGAACTACTAAACTATTTTAAACTACTAGACTATTTTAGCTGCACCGTTTTATATCTCCACCAGCAATGCAAGAGGGTTCCAATTTGCCAACACTTATTTCCTAGTTTTTGGATAAGAACTACCCTAATAAGTATGAGGTGGTTTCTCATTGTAGTCTTGATTTGCATTTCCCTATAATTAGTGCTGTTGAACATCTTTTCATGTGCTTATTGGCCATTCATCTGTATTCTTTGGAGAAATGTCCATTCAAATCCCTTGCTCATTTACAAATTTATTTTATTGTTGTGGAATTATAGGTGTTCTTCCACATTCTAGACATTAGTCCCTCATAAGGTATATAAGTTGCAAATATTCTACTCTCTTCTGTGGGTCTTTTCACTCAGTTGATAGTGTCCTTTGATGCACAAAAGTTTTTTATTTTAATGAAATCTAATTTACCTATTTTTTCTTTTGTTGCCTATGCCTTTGATGTCACACCCTGTTTTGTTTTAATTAATACCAGATCCCTATCCCAGAAACAGTTTTAACAGCTCTGGGCATTGGTTTTCTTAAAAAGTATCATAGACGAACCCGCTGTGAAGTCAGGGCTGAGAATCACTGCTTTAATCATTCCCATTATATCGATTCACTAAAAACCACCTGCCATTAGCTGAAGAGCATTCAACCAAAGTCTTTCAAAATGCACAAGAGCTTGTGAATCAATCAACTCTAATCGACTGGGCTTCTATAGCATATCAAATGTTAAAGCGAGGGTTCTCAAGTTTAATTGGGTATAGGAATCCATTCTGGATCCTATAAAAATACATTTCCAGGTCCCATCTCCAGACATTCTGGTTCAATCAAACTAGGATACAGGAAGAAGGAATTTCTATTTTTAGTAAACTTACAGGTCACTCTTTTGAAGGTGGTCTGGGCTGCCATGGAGAAACAGTGCTTATGGAATATGAGTACTGACTCCAGAGAAAACAGGGAAAGCCCCTGGCCTTCATGAAAAAGGGCAGGCACAAACAAAAACAGACACAGATATTTCCCCAGCCTCTGTGCCCACTTTTCTTTGTCTTTAGCACCAGTTTGTGTTACTGAGGGCCCAGGAAGTATTCTACCTGCAGGACCCACTAAGATCTATAGCTTACATGGTACATGGTAACAAAATGACCTCTTCCTTCAAATATTGTTTGGATTAAGATATCTATTTATGATCCTGGTATGTTATAAAATATTTCTATTCATATAGGTAAAACTAAATTTCCCAGAATAGATCTAATCCTCTAATCAAAATTCCCTGTGGCCCTTTTAGCACTTAGCAGTTACAATTTGATCACCACCACATCTATAAGTACATCAGTGCCAGGAACACAGTAGATACTCCAATTTGGTTAAATGATTGAAGGAATGAGTGGGTATTTAAAGAGTTGACGACTTTTATATCTTTGCTTTCTTTGGTGCTATAAAAAAGTTTATGTGAACTTTGGTTTCAAATTTCCCTCTGGTTAAATTGTTCCAATGTTACTGTTTTTCTTTGTTTTAAAAGTTTTGCTGTGTTGTAGTTAGTGTCTAACAGAATATTATGCTAATATTATAGCTTCTTCCCAGAAGTCAAATCTGTCTTTACAAAAGTTTTCCTGAAATTCCTTTAGACCTTAAAAAGATACAGACGAAGGTTACAATATATACTGAACACATAGACTTTCAAACAGTTAAATATAACTTACATTTTCCATCATGTCATTAATTTCTTCCTCTGCACTCTGAAGTTTGGTTAAAATAGCTGCCCTTTTTAGGTTCAGATATTTAAGTCGGTCTATAACTGTCTAAAGAACAAATAGTTGAATACATTAGAATGTGAATGCCTCAAACATTCTGAAAAAGTGATAGGTTCATTATTCAAGCTCATGCCTCCTCTGAGACTCTGGGCAGAATCTTGCTCACTTCTTGATTTCTGGTGATTTGCTGGCAATCCTTGGTGTTTCTTGATTTATATATGCGTCATTCCAATTTTTGCCTCTGTTGTCAAATAGCCATTTTCTCCCTGTGTGTCTGAGTCTCTGTCCTAACCCACATTGAACTAGGGCCCACCCTAATTAAATGGGACCTCATCTTAACTTTTGTGTGTGTGTGTAGTGCTGGGTGTTGAACCCAGGGGCATTCTACCTCCCAGCTACATCCCTAGCCATATTTTATTTTTTATTTAGAAACAGGGTTTCTCTAGATTGCTGAGAGTCTCACTAAGTTGTTGAGGCTGTCCTTGAGCCTGTGATCATCCTGTCTCAGCCTCCCAAGTACTGGGATTACAGGCATGCTCATCTTAACTTGATTACATATGCAAAGACATTGTTTCCAAATAAGGTCTCATTGACAGATACTGAGGTTAGGGCTTTAAAAAAATTTTTTTTCCAGTACTTAGGTTTGAACACAGGGCCTCATGCATGCTAGGGAAGCACTCTACCACTGAGCTACACCCACAGCTCTTCCTTTTTATTTTTTATTTTGAGACAGGGTCTCACTAAATTGTCCAGGCTGGCCTCAACTTGGGATCTTCCTGCCTTGGCCTCCCAAGTAGCTGGGATGACAGGCATGCACCACTGTACCTGACTTTAACATATCTTTTTGAGGGACACATTTCAATGCATAATACTCTGCTTTATGGGTCCTAATCATTCATGTCCTTCAAGGTCTGGGTCTACAGGAACTCTTCAGGCAAAGGGAAGAGAGCCCTATGAAGATGGAAGCAGACACTGGAGGTATGCTGCCATAGCATGGAACGCCTGTGAATACCAAATCTGGAAGAGGCAAGGATGGATCCTCTCCTAGAGGATTTAGAGGGAAGTGACCCTGCCGGCATCTTGATTTTGGACTTCTAGATTCCAGAACTGTGAGAGAATAAGTTCTTGTCATTTTAAGATATCCAGTTTGTGGTACTTTGCTATGGTAACTCTAGGAACCTAATACAGACACTATGTAGAAGAATCTGAAAGAAAAAAAAAAAGGGGCTTGACATAGAATCTGAGCTGAAAGTGAGATAGACAAAATACTGATGGCATGTGGTAGTCTATGGGAGATTGTGTTATTTGTTTATAATTTGACTTTCCCTTGTTTCGCTTAACTCCCTAGTGCATTTCAGGCAGAGTACGCTTCCTTACCCCTTTAATGTTGAGCTTCTCCCTTTGCTTTGGCAAATGGAATGTAGGCAGAGGTGCCAGAGTACCCGTTCCAAATCGGGGCCTTAATAGGCTGGGCAAGTTTCAGTTGGGTCTCTTGGAGCATCTGTCCAGGTAGTAAGAGGTGGTAAAATTCTGGACATATTTTGAAGAAGAAGCCTGCTGTGTATGCTGATGGAGGGGATGTGGCCACGAGAAAAAAGGAGAAGAGCAGCTGGAAGAATGGTGTCGACATTTACTGAGACCGGTGAGCTGTGGCCTCGAGGAGCATATTTGCAACGGGTGGTGAAGGGGGTGGAGTGTTGACCTGCACATTTTATACCAAGATGACTATTAGACTTCACTGAGATACTGATTAGACATCCAACTGGAGATACAGCACTTGAGAAGCAGCTGAGTACAACAGTGTGGAACTGAGGGGAAAGATCTGGGATAAGAATGTGAATTTAAGAGTTGTCAGCGTTGAGGGTATTTGAAGCCTTTAGACTGGATGAAGTCTCCCAAGAGGTAAGGATGGATAGAGAAGAGCTCATAAGGAGTCAGGTCTGGGGTCCTCCAACACTAGAAGTTAAAGACTTAGAAGTCCTGGCAAGTAGACTTCTTAAATATTTCACAGATCTGTCTGTCTCTGTCCACTCCTATGGTCACTATCACAGATTGAGCCATCTTTTACCTGGTTTACTGTTAAAGCCAGAAGCAGTCTTCCTATTTGATTCTCCTATTTTTCTGTTGCACTGAAGTATGAGTGCTCTTTTTTAAATGGAAATAGGATCATTTTCATTTTCTGGCTTAAAACCTTTCACTGGCTGCCTGCTCCCTGACAATGAGGCCTAAACTCCTTAACATGACTCACAGGTCTTTCTTGGCACAGCACCTCCTTAGTTCTAGAGTCTTGGCACTACTCTATTCCTCCTAGCTCATCTCCCAAATTCCAGTCTTATAATTCACTCTGCTCTTCCTACCTCGGGGGCCTTTGCCCTGACTCTTCCCTCTTCCCTAGTCTTAAACCCCACCACTCCCCTAGCCTTCAATTCTTACTCATCCTCTTAGTGAAATTTCAGACAGGCCCTCATTAGCAGGTTTTGTTCTTCTGCCATGAGCTCCTATAATACATTGTACTTCTCTGACTATTACACAAACCACCATTTAAATGTCCCCCTGCCCCCGATATATCGGATATTACATGAGAGGAGGGATTCATGGATTCATCTGCCTCCTTCCTATCTGTGTCCCTGGAGCTTATTATAGTGTCAGACACTTATTAGGTGTTTCAGAAACAGCAACTGTATTTTTTTATTATCCCATTATTTTTTTGTAAAATATTTTTGGGTTTCAATTTCTCCACGTCCTTATCAGCACTTGTTATTATCTTTTTTCCTCTTTTTTACTTTTGCCATTCTAGTAGGTGTGAAGTGATATCTCACTATGGTTTTGATATACATTTCCCTAATGACTAGTGATATCTTATATTTATGATGTCTTCTACAATATAAACTATTTTTTTTTTTTTGCGCTACCGGGGATTGAACGCAGGGGCGTTCTACCTCCGCGCTACGCCCCCGGCCCTATTTTTTTATACTTTATTTTGAAACTGGGTCTCACGAAGTTGCGGAGGGCCTCACTAAGTAGAGAGAGAGAGAGAGAGAGAGAGCGTGCGCGAGCTGAGGCTGGCCGTGAACCCAGATCCTCCGGTCTCCACCTCCCAAAGTACTGGGATTACAAGTGTGCGCCACCACACCCGGCTATAAACTATTTTTATAATCAAATATATCTGTTTTAATTGGTCCTGGATTTCCTTTCTTGTTTAAATTAGATTTTCTCTAGCTCAAGATTTTATTAATATTCTCCTCGTAAATTTTCTTTTCTTTTTTTGCAGTACTGGGGATTGAACCCAGGGGCATTCTACCTCCGAGCTACACCCCCAGGCCTATTTTCTATTTTTTATTTTGAAACAGGGTCTCACTAAGTTGCAGAGGGCTTCACTAAATAGCTGAGGCTAGCTGTGAACCCGGATTCTCCAGTCTCAGCCTCCCAATCTAAATTTTCTTTTATTATTTGCATTTTATCATGTGCTAATTGGTTACCATTTGCTATTACTTTTCTTTGAGGCACTTTTGTCATACAGAGGTTTTAGATTCAAATGTAGTTTTGATTTCAATATGAATAGATAAATAAGTATAACATTAAATTACATAGTGTCAAAAATTTTTCAAAAATTAATGGTGTTAAAATTTAAATAAATTTGTTTATTAAGACAAGTACAATACTGTCAAAAGTTTTTAAGTTTTTCAACTATAAGATATTTTTACTGAACATTGCACTCACCGTTAAGAGCTCGTCTGGTGGCTTATTTCCATCTAGCTCAATGAGATACTGGGGATTATGTTCAGCCATTACTTCCTGCAGATAATACAAAAGAAACCTTATAATCCAGGATCACTGGGGAAATTGACTACAAGACCAGAATCTTTATTTCCTATGAAGAAATCTGAAAAGCTAACTTGTTTGACTTAAACATGCTTTAATGCAAATTATTTTCAGTGCTCAAGAGGTCTATAGCAAAAGCCCAAACTAGTCTTATTAAAGATTGTTTTCTTTTGTTTTGCAGTGCTAGGGATCGAACTCAGGGCATCATGCCTACTAGGCAAGTGCTCCACCACTGAACTACACTCCAGCTCCTTACCACGCATTTCATTGTCCTTCTGGTTTTTGTTTTGTTTTGTTTCATTTTTTTCTCTACACAGAAGTCTTAAAGTCCTTCCTGATACAAAATGTTTTGGGGCATCTGTCTATCTGTATATATTCATAGCTTTGCTATCTGGCCTTATATAGAATAATCTGATTAAAATTTAAGTCACAGACTTTCATCATTTAAAAAATATGGCATACTTTTATTATTTTAAGGCATGTTTTTCTTAAAAATAGAAAAGTAGAAGGAAAAAATGCCTCTAATCCAGCCACCTAAATAATACAGTCTTCCTCCCATCTTTTATTCCATGAAAAAAATTTTGTATGTTCAGGACCATAATGTGTATATAACGTTGAAGCTCACATCTTCACTTAACATTATAATTAACTTTCTCCCATACTTTTACAAGATCATTGTCAACACACATTTTGATGGTTTTATAAAATTACATACTATGGGTATAGCACAATTTATTTAATGTTCCTCTGTTTTCCATTTAAGTAGGTTACAATGCTGTGTTAGTGGTTTCCAAGCATTTTTTACATATTTAAAGTTTTAAAAATTACATTATTTTCCAATAATTACAAAAGTAACTTTTATACTAACAGTAATCAGTGAAGGAACCCAAACAAGCACATAGAAAGTGTTAATAGGACCCCTCCCTACTCTTTTACTCTGTATCCCAAACCAGGTATGTCTCTTTTCTCCCCATTCTCTTCATTAATAGAAATATTGCACACACATACATGTTCACTAACACTGCCTAAGAATTCTTTTACTATACACTGACTACACTGACTTCTTTTTTTTTTTTTTTTTTTTTTTGCAGTACTGGGGATTGAACCCAGGGGCATTCTACCTCCGGGCTACACCCCCAGCCCTATTTTTTATTCTTTATTTTGAAACAGGGTCTCACTAAGTTGCGGAGGGCCTCACTAAGTAGCTGAGGCTGGCTGCGAACCTGGATCCTCCTGTCTCAGCCTCCCAAGTACTGGGATTACAAGCGTGCGCCACCACGCCCGGCATACACTGACTTCTAAAGTAGGTTTTAATGGTAATGGGTATTGCCCGTTGGTTTTGCAGCACTGTTTAAGAATGTTCATTTCTTCCTGCCACCATTGGCTATTTTAGCTTTCAAATTTCTGTCAAACTGAGTGGAAAAATGGGATTGTATTTGTTTTACTTTTTATTTCCCTGGTGAAGTTCATCATTCAGATATCCATCTCTGCAAACTGCCTAGTCATAACCTATGTCAATTTTTTTAATTAAATTCTTTAATATTCATGAGAAGTCTTTGATCCTTAGCTACTATATAAATTATGAATAGTTTACCTTTTACTGATTTATTTTTTACTTTTTTATGATGCCTTCTATAATGTAAAATATTTTTATAATTAAATATATGTTTGTATTGCTTCTGGATTTCCTTTCTTGTTTAAAGTAGATTTTCTTCATCTCAAGATTATAGAAATATTCTTCTAATTTTTCTTCTACTATTTGTTTTGTTTTTTTCTTTTTTGGTACTAGGGATTGAACCCAGGGGCATTCTATCTATGAGCTACACCCCCAGCCCTATTTTATTTTATTTTTGAAACAGGGTCTCACTAAGTTGCTGAGGGCCTTGCTAAGTTGCTGAGGCTGACCTTCAACCTGTGATTCTCCTGTCTCAGCTTCCCAAGTACCAACTTTGTTTTTGTCTTTAATATTAAAATCTAAAATCAGTTGGGTGTGGTGGCATATGCCTGTAATCCTAGTATTTGGGAGGCTGAGGCAGGAGGATTGCAGGTTTGGAGCCAGTTTCAACAACTTAGCGAGACCCTGTTTCCAAATAAAAAATAGGCCTGGGATATAGCTCGGAGGTAGACCACTTTCATCCTTCCTCAATGATTCAGATAAAAATAAAATCTGTCCCCATCCTTCCTCATGGCTCCACAAGACTCAAGGATAGCTCCCTTGTTTACTTGCTTACATAAACCCCAGTTCTCCTTCCATTGCTTTTAGAAGGTCTTCATTAGTGAATGTTCTCCATATTGCAATTGTCTGAACCAAATGATCTCCATAATTATCCAGTGCATTTTGTTTTTAGAATAATGTGCAAGGTTGGACTCTAGTATTTATTTTTTTTTCTACACAGACAGCAGATTATGCCAGCATTATTTAATTAATAATAAATAGCCACATTCTGAAGAGGGCAGTACACAATGCTCTTCTCTATGATCTTGCCATTGTTCATCTGAACGTCCATTAGCCATTCACCACTTCCAGACTTGGGGCTCTGAACTGCAGATGGCCGACATGAGGATGAACGACTTGGTTCCTGTCCTGGAAGAGACTGTCTTTGCATTGTTCCCCCCATGAATATAATTTTCCAATGTTTTGAATCTGATTCTAATTATGCTTTATTTCATAATCAGTTCCAGCCACTTAAGAAATACTCTGGATATCTGAAGGAAGAAAGAATGCTATTTATAGTCATGTATTTACTCTTAAAAATGTTTAACCGAGCCGGGTGTGGTGGCGCACACTTGTAATCCCAGTACTTGGGAGGCTGAGACCTGAGGATCCAGGTTTGTGGCCAGCCTCAGCTACTTAGTGAGGCCCTCCGCAACTTCGTGAGACCCGGTTTCAAAATAAAGTATAAAAAAATAGGGCTGGGGGGTGTAGCTCGGAGGTAAAACGCCCCTTGGTTCAATCCCCAGTACCGCAAAAAAAAAAAAAATGTTTAACCGGAGCCAGGCGTGGTGGCGCATGCTTGTAATTCCAGTACTTGGGAGGTGAGACAGGAGGATCGCAGGTTCGAGGACAGCCTCGAAAGTAGTGAGACTCTCATCAACCTAGTGAGACCCTGTTTCAAAATAAAAAAAAGTAAAAAATAGGGCTGGTGGTGTATTTCGGAGGCAGAATGCCCTTGGGTTCAATCCTCAGTTCTGGGGAAAAACAGTTTAGCCGGGCGTGGTGGCACATACCTGTAATCCTAGTACTTAGAAGGCTGAGATAGAAGGGTCACAGGTTTGCAGACAGCCTCAGCAACCTAGTGAGGCTCTCCACAACTTAGTGAGACCCTCTTTCAAAATTAAAAAAACAATAGGGCTGGGGGTGTAGCTCAGAGGTAGAATGCCCCTGGGTTCAATCCCCAGTACTGAAAAAAAAGTTTCTTTTCAGTGAGAGAAGAGGTAGAGAGGAATAAAAGCCATATCTAAAAAAATAATTAAATTTGGCTCTCATTTTGGGGGAGAGGTGATGGGAAAGAAAATGATCCAAATTAAAAAATATAAACACTATAAAACAGCAGGAAACAAATTCTTTTAGTTTCTCTATCAGGTGGGAAGAGTCAATTTTAGGGCCATTTTTTATTTGTCCTCATAGTTCTGTGGCTTATCATGATGACTGCACAAATGCCCACATTCAATAAATGTTTCTTGACTAAATTTCCAACACAAATTATTATATCTGTCAGTCTTCACTGGATTTTGAACAGATACGTTTTTAAATATTTGCACTCTCTCAATACTCATACTTTAAAAATACTAATGACTTTAAATCAAACCATTCTATTACAATATATAATGGTCTTATCATATTTACATGTAATCAACTTTGCATGAGATAACCATAGAAACCAACCTGGTGATAATAATATATTCAGATTGCAAGTTAACTAAATTAACAATTCCCGTTAGATCAAAAAGTGCAGGCCGGGCGTGGTGGCGCACGCTTGTAATCCCAGTACTTTGGGAGGCGGAGACCGGAGGATCCGGGTTCGTGGCCAGCCTCAGCTCTCGCTCTCTCTCTCTCTCTCTCTGTCTCCTTAGTGAGGCCCTCTGCAACTTCGTGAGACCCGGTTTCAAAAATAAAGTATAAAAAATAGGGCCGGGGGCGTAGCGCAGAGGTAGAACGCCCCTGCGTTCAACCCCTGGTACCGCAAAAAAAAAAAAAAAAAAAAGTGCATCTTAAGTCAGCAGTTGGCAGTTGTTTTGATAAACCCATAAATTATGGATTGAGAAAACTTTTTTTTTTTTTTTACAAAATACTCTCTTGACATGGATTTTCCAGTCCCCATCCATCTGTGTGTCCCCTGGTAACTTTTGAAAAATGCAGTTTGCTGATCACTTTCCAGCAACAGAGTCACTTTGTGAGAATAAAATAATATGGCTGTAGAAAATGGCTTTGGGAAGGAAGTCTCTTTCTAATAGCTTTTTACTAAGTTAAGAATAAAATCAAAAGATAGTACAAGGAGGTGAAGACACGTGAGAGCTACTTAACCAGAGACAAAACACAAATATCAATATTCCATTTTTAGCAATATATCTTGTTCTTACTTCTAAAGAAGGAAGAATTGTTTCCTTGTAAAGTTGAACAATGTTCTGGACATTTTCCAAATAATCCTCAGGCCTCTGAACAAGATACTGAAGAATTTCAGCTACCAGCTGCAGTTCAGCAATATATGCCTACATGGAAAAGAAAAGATTTTACCTATCTTTAGGTTCATGATTATTCAATCTATAAGCTACAGCCCTCCCTCCCTATGCTTAGATGCCATTCTGGGGTGAGAAGTAGGGGGAGGGAGAAGATTAGAGACTGAGGATTTTATTTAAGAGAGACTGAACATTCCTAAGAGTCTTCCTTACATGAAACAAAGTTTTAAATTGACTTTTGTTCCCTAATTAGTAGGGAAGAATAGGGGAAGAATGACAGATTTATTATTATTTTTTTAGGTACTGGGGACTGAACCTGGGGCATTCTGCATGTGAGCTATAACCCCAGCCCTTTTTATTTTTTATTTTGAAACGAGGTCTTGCTAAGTTGCTGAGGGTCTCCCTAAGTTGCTGAGGCTGGCCTTGAACCTGAGATCTTCCTGTCTCAGTCTCCCAAGTACAGGCATTACATGCACCCACCACTCCTGGCTCACTTGCGCGTGCTCTCACTCTCTGTCTCTCTCTCTTATGTATGTATATATATATATATATATATATATATATATATATATATAATTTTTTAAAATGAGCCTGGCTTCTGAAAAGAATGGAATAGGATGGAGAGGCCAGTGGAAGCCAAGAAGACATTTACAAAGCTATTGCAGCAGTTCAGGGAGATTGCTGAGATTTGTGTGTAGATAAGGATGAACACGCACTAATGCAATCATGGGCTATCTATGGCAGTTGTACATCTTCTGAATACTGCGGTGCCTCCAGGCAAGGGTCACAGCCAACGTGCACTAGAGGCTGAATATAGTCCAAGGGCATAAGTTAACTGCCTCCTACAGCATTGGCCTACATTGTATTTTAAACATCTTGGATTCATCACCAACTACTTTTATTTAAAATCCTGATTTGTGATTTCTATGGAAAAATTGGACTACCCGGTAAAAATGGGCTAGCGTTCCTGCATGGTAACAGCTGGCTGGGCTGGAGCTGAGAGGCAGCTCTGCCCTGACGGTGCTCTCTAGGTGGCCAGTGAAACTTATGCAGTACTGGAAATGTGCTGTGTCTGTGCTGTCTGGGCAGCACACCACTGTATTTGGCCACAGAGCACATGAAATGTGGTTAGTGCCACTGAGGAACTAAATTTTAAATCTTATATGTTAATGGATTTAAATTTAAATACCACATAGGAGTATGACTCTCATACTGGACAGTGCAGCCCTAGCCTACTTTAGTCCTCACTTTTCCCACTATATCCCTGGTCAACATCACCAGTTGTCATAACCCATCCGGCCCCTAGAATGGAGTTGTGAACCCTGCGTCTCGCCATATGAGTGCCATGTTGGCTTTGATTCAAGATGGTATGCTGTATTTGTGCTACAATGACACACTTTTATTCCTATCTGCTATGAGATTTTCCTTTAAAAATTTTTGGAATAGATGCTGATTATTACCTAATGCCTTATTTGCACAGGCAGGATTATTTTGTTTTTAAATGGGCCTTATTATGTTAATAACTTTTTAAATGAAAAAATGTCAAAGATTTATTTGATCCATTACTAAGGGAACAAGCAGGATGACAAAGAAAAAGTATTTATAATCATTGAAATAAGATTGCAACATTAGATACAGGGCTACTTAATGGTCTATATGGCAATTAAACTGTGGCCTTTGGGTTATCTTTTCTATTGGACAAATGACTTGCGATGTAAGTCATTTGTAAGTTAACTTTTGACTTCACAGATTCTAGTCACTAGTGGAATTTGTCAATCATAGGCTCATTTTGCTAGAGCAGGGACTGGAAGACTGTGGCCTCATCCTAGTGGGACTAACAAAACCAGCCTATCACTTGTTAACAGATTCCTTACTATCAAATTTTCCTCGTTAAGACATAGTAAAAGATTGTTGTAATAACAATCTATGTGAAATTAGGCTGTAATTTCTTTCTATGTGCTCTCTTTGTCAGAGTTTAGAATCAGAGTTGTGTTAGCTTCACAAATTGAATTATGCCTGGGCTACTTTGCTCCCCATGTCACATTTTGTCTTTTATTGCTCTAACTCCTTATTCTAGATTGCATAGTGCCTGGCGCATGGTAGGTGACAATTACGGCTATGAAGTGAAGCGGACTAGCTTTCAGAATGGAGAGGGACTTCCATACGGACAGAAGGGTTAACCTGGACTTTGAGATTATGATCTAATAGTTCTTGAAAGCATGAACTATTTTTGCTTTTATCCTCCAGATTTAATAAAAATGTAAAGAAAATGTAAGTTTCTTTAGTATGTGCTATTTTCTATTATCCATGCTATCATCAAATTTATTTATAGCAAATTTTAAAAGTATATGATATGGTAATGACCTATTGGCATACCTCTTCTTCTTCTTGCTCTTCTTCCTCTTCTCCTTCCTCTTCGGATTTTCCTTCTTTTTGAGAGTCTTTCTTCCTTCTCCTACGATTCTCAATGACTTCAGGATCCCACTGATCTCTACTGTATATGTATCCTGTACTACTGTGCTGTCTTTGCCCAGAAATTCTTTGACACAAATCATAGTCAGAGCACTAAGAAAAAACATTATTAAATTACCTAACACATTTTAAATATGCTTTTAATACCTATTCATATTATGAAATGCATGAACTAAAAATTCTTTAAAAACCTGAGCAAATGCAATATTGTCACCACAAACTACAACTTTTATACCAATGTTTCTATTTGTCTGAAATTAATATAGGTGAGAAAATATCAGAAGTTTTAAGTTGAAGAAAGAGGGTTCGAAGAACAGTAGAAAGAGTAGAGAAATAGAACATACAATCAGTTTAATCTGCAAAGGTTCACAGGAAAATTCTATCAGATTAGTTTGAAAAGGCCGAGAATGGAGGAAAACAGAATAGCTACATATTTCCAATGAATGTTAATATTGTGTATTTAATATTTACTACAATTTGTAGCTTTATGGGTAAAGTATTTCATAAATGCCATCACTAATGGGACCTGAAAGATCATCTATTCTAATCTAAACTTTAAGTTTTATAAATAAGAAAACTGAGTCCATATTGTAAAGAAAAACCAAAACCAAACCCTACAAGTAATTTTTGTGTTAAAGTGTTTTTGAAAATGTGTGTGATTTTACTCAGTTCTCAAAATAGTCCTTTAAAATAAGTAATCCAATTTTATGATTAAAACTATTTTATAGCTCAGAGAAATATAGGCAGATTAAAAGACTGGTCTCAGATCACAATGTCACATAAAAAAAACTTCTGATCTATAGCCCATGCTCTGTGAGAGCTTTATTAACAATACTGATGGTTTGGGGACTATAAATCCTGCTCTGGATCTTTTCTAGAATAAAAACAAAACAAATTCTGGATAATATTATATAACAATGATTCACAAACATTAGTGTGTAGTTACATGACTCATCTGGAGAGCTTGCTAAATAGAGACATCTGCTCCCCCTTGTAATTTATTAGGATTGGAGTGTGGCTTAGGCACTTTAAAAAGTATCTTCAGTGATTCTGATGCCCACCACACTTTGAAAGACAAAGGAAGCAAGGAACTGGGGAAACTTCCTTGCTCGTTTTCTAATTTCTTCATGTAAGGATGGACACATGGGATGTGTCCTTTTTGACCAAGGCAAGATTTTAATTTGGGATTCCTAATTCTCCACCAAAAGGATTTCAACCCATTCAGATAATTCTTAAAACCTATATAATGATGACCCAGGATCCTCACATTCTGGGTTCTTGACAAAGACAGCCACCTTCAGCTGTCTCCTGTCTTCTCTTGTAGGAAGTGACTAAGGAGAGGGTGAGGCTGAAGGATATGCCTTGGAGCAGGAGTCCTCCAATCTTAGCAGGCATCAGAGTCGCCTACACACCCCTGCAACAATGACAGCCAGGTGCCACCTCCACACATTCTAGCTCTTAGTTCTGGAGCAGGGCCTGAGAATTTACATGTCTAACAAACTTCTGGGTACCGAGGCTATTGGCTCTGAGAACCACTGCTCTAGATTGCTGACCCTCAACCATTTTTTGTAGCACAGACCCCTTTAAAAGTTGCTTCAGAAATATGCACATACACATAAGGTTTTGCATACAATTTCATGAGGCTCATGGATGCTTAGGGATTCCTGGATCCCAGGCTAAGGTCCCTTGCATTAGAAATAAAGCCATTCCACAGAGAAGCATGCAATGTGCTAAGTTGTGTCTCACTTAGGCTCTCTAATTACAGTCTGGTTACTCAGGAAACTGCATGGGCTGCTCACTATCCCGTCCACTTATGCTATGAACAGGTCAAAGGCCTGTGCACGTTATTTCTCTCATTTTTAATGGGAGTTTTGTTTTTCCTGAGGGATGGCTTATCTTCTCATTGACAATGTTTTATAACTGGTCACATTTCCCCTTTTACTTTAGTTCATCAAACCTGGAAACAGATATCTGATTCAAATTTCGTAAGCATTTGGGGCCTTTGGGCCAGAGTATCTGTAGGCTCTCTTTCCATTAGGTTTTAATTTCCTATGTAGCCTATATTTTCTTTGGTTTAGATTTTATATTTAGTTTTAGTGAGTTGAGCTCTCCTCTCTTTATTATGCACATGTTCACACATGTGACATTCTCAAGTGTGCTCAGGATTTTGATTGGCCCTTGGCCATGAGCTGTGGCTGTGGCTGCAGATTACACCACATTCCACTGCAAGCCCTCTCTCTCTCTCTCTCTCTCTTTCTCTGTCTCTCTCTCTCTCTCACACAGCTGACCCTGACACTCCACTGGTCCCAACATCTGAGTTGAGAAAGATCTAATTTGTTTTGAGCTATCATAAACACTTTGGGGAACTAAGTAGGGTCTGAATGTAAAAGCTTGTCATTCATTTTTACATAAACAAGTAGATTTTTTATGAATTATTTTCATACCTCACTGAATTCCTGTCATGAACCCACCCACAAGGCAGCAATTGTCATCTTTGCAAAGAGGAAATTGAGGTTTCTAAATGTGATCTACCAATTTCCAATAGTTAATAAAGGAGAGAATTGGGAAAAAGGACCCAGCCTTGACTCTTAATGTAGTAGTGTTATTTAATATCCATACATTCAAGTCATTTGTTGTTTCATTTTATTTAATTGGCAAACTTATTAGGAGTCACCAGGTATCCCATAGTATGCCAACTGATGTCTATATGAGTAAGACGTGATTTCTACTTTCAAGTAAGAGAGCCTAGGAGGAAAATGGAAAATTATAATGAGGTGAATAATATGAGAAAAGAAAGTAAATGAATGGTCATCAAGAAGTCTTTAACTTTCCTGTAGTAAGTAGGATATGTATGAAGTGGAGAGAGAGGGAGAGAAAGAGACAGAGGGAGAGAGGGCGAGGGAGATGGAGAAGGAGAGGGATAAGGGGAGAGGAATAGGGATGGGGGAGAGGAATGAGGGGAGAGGGAGAGGGAGAGGGAGAGGGTGTGGTTGTCAGGGAGAATTCTGATGAGATGATGCCTGAACTGGCTCTCAAGGGATGGCCATGATAAGCCTTGCTGAAGGAGCAAGGAAGTGGTTCTTGTGGATGGAGCTGCAGATGCAAAAGCACAGAAGTGTGAGACAGTCAGTCTCCATGATTGATGCCAAAATTACTACTTCCATAACTACTTACAAATTTTGAAAACATTGCTTGAATTTAAGTACTATGAAAAAGAAAGATTTGCTATACTAGAACAACAAATAATATCCTTACCTTAATATTGATTATAACATCAGGTTTCATTTTTAATTTTTTAATTAATTCTATTTGCTGCAAAATAGTCATGGTGTCCTCTGAAAGTGATGGTATTTCAGTGATAATATAACCTGTAGAATAAAACATAATTTAAAAAAATTAAATATTATCAATATATGAGAGCATGAATTTATTGTTATTACTTTATAAAATATCACCTAGTTATCAATGAATATTAATGCAGGTCATAAAGTTATCTTGTCAAAATTTTTAAATTAACAGTTAAGGTTTTGCCATATAAGTGCAACTATGATTAATGTTTTTCTGATAATAAAAAAAAAATCACGGGGCTAGGAGACATCTTTAAAAATTCCAAGTCAATTTATTTTAGACAGATGATGTGCCTAGGGAAGGAAATTCCATGTGAATAATTCTTCTAACTCATGTTAGGGAAGTTTATATGATGAATGGTAAAGGGTTGCCTGATATATTATTTTCTTTCTTAAATAAGTATCTCATATTATAATAGACTAAAACACTTATCACCATTCAGTTTAGGGAACAGGATAGAATATGATTTTGGTATAGCACATTTATTGTCTTGCATTCCCACCCACAAGCCTAAATCTCAATGAAATTCACCCTGTTTACCACCATTGCATTAATTACCTTGATATCTTTCTTTAATTATATCACTTTCTCACTCAAGGAATGTTATTAACTCATTAATAAAGTCTCAATTCCTTCCATGGGAATTAAAGGGCTTTGACCTGTTTTTCTGCTATTTTTCTAGAACATTTTTTTTTGGAAGAACAATGGATACAATATGTTTCAGCCTTGGATATTTGTTTAAAACTTTATACAAAGTAAATGAAGGTAAGCCAGGAGTGGTGACACACACCTGTAATCCCAGTACTTGGGAGGCTGAGACAGGAGGATCACAGGTTCAAGACCAGCCTCAACAACTTAGTGACTCTCTCAACAATCTAGCGAGATCCTGTTTCAAAACAAAAAATAAAAAGGGTTGAGGGTATAACTTGGAGATAGAATGCCCTTGGGTTCAACCCCAGTACCACCCCCCCAAAGTAAATAAAGGTAGCCTTTCACTTCAAGGACAACAATGATAGTATTTGTTGTCAATTAATAAATTCAAGTGAATATTTCCTGAGCTTTAAGGGTCTTATTAAGGAAGTTTCTACTAGTGCCTATATGTTGGAGAGTTGGTCCTGTAGTTTACTTTTGTTTAGGGTAAGAGATAGTGGTCTAGTTTTATTCTTCTACATAGATATACAATTTTCCCAACACGATTCATTGAAAAGTCTGTCTTTTCTCCAAAGTATATATATTTTTCTCCAATGTATATTTTGGGCACCTTTGTAAAAAATCAGATGGCTGAACGTGTACAAATTTGTCTACCTTCTATTCTGTTCCATTGATCTATGAGTCCGTTTTTATGCCAATATCTTGCTGTTTTTGTTACTATAACTCTGTAGTACAATTTGAAATCAGGTATTGTGATGCCTCCTGTATGGTTACTATTGCTCAGAATTGTTTTGGATATTCTGAGTCTTTTGTTCTATATAAATTGTGGATAATTTTTCTAGATCTGTAAAGAATGACATTAGAGTTGCATTGATAGGAATTGCATTGAATCTGTAAATTGTTTTTGATAGTATGACCATTTTGACAATATTTATTTTGCCTATCCAAGAACATGGTAGGTATTCCATCCTCTAAGGTCTTCTTCAATTTCTTTTTTCAGTGTTCTATAATTTTAAGTTTTAGAATAGCATTTAGCTGTTAAGCTATAAGCTTAACAGATACCTAATTCTTAAAACTTTTTCTGATAAGATTGGTGGTGATATTAACAAATGTGATTTTTTTTTTTTTTTTGCGGTACCGGGGATTGAACCCAGAGGCATTCTACCTCCGAGCTACACCCCCGGTCCTATTTTTTATACTTTATTTTGAAACCAGGTCTCACGAATTTGCGGAGGGCCTCACTAAGTAGCTGAGGCTGGCCGCGAACCCGGATCCTCCAGTCTCTGCCTCCCAAGTACTGGGATTACAAGCGTGTGCCACCATGCCGGGCCTCAAATATGATTTTTTAATATTGTATAGTAAATTGTGTTAACATCTAGAAGGTTTGCATAATTCCGTGAGCAAGTGTTTTCTAAACTGCCAATGCACATTGCTACAAAAGAGATTCATACCAAGTGCAGGGTAGACCAATGGATTTTAGTGTAATAGAGTTGGAAAAGTTCACAGATATGGTTTCAGAAGACACAATGCAACTAACCTTAAAAAAATAAAAAATTCCACTGGTTGAGTTTTGATGTAGGATTAAGAATATTCAGAGTTATTCCAAAGTCAGTTAGAACATTGCTCCCTTTTCTAGCTCTGTATCTGTGTGAAGCTGGATTTTCTTCATATACTTTAATAAAAGCAATGTGGTTATAGGAGGAGGTATGTGATTGAGAGTTATGGCATTTAAGTCTGTCTCACTATTGTGGATGTAGTGTGGAGTCTCATAGTCCTCTAGACCCAGTTCTGGGAGGATCTCAGGGGGACACTGCTTAGTAAACAACCAGAGTTGATGAACCCAGTATCATTCCTCCAACCCCAGAGGCATGTGTGGTGTGAAGATAGAAGCATAGATAAGGAACTCCCCCATCACTGCCCCTACCTCCTTGAGACCATTACCAAAACCTTGCCCTCCCACACTGAAGATGGAGGAATGCTGGACTCTAGGCCACTTCTTGCTGGGAGGCTCTGCATATACTTGCATAGGCAGAGTAGGCATTTTGTAGGTAACTGCCCAGCTTGCATCACTCCAACCAAGAGAAAACCAAAGGCTGTCCAGACCACTGCTCAGGGGAAATCATCAAGTGCAGGCCCATAAGCTTACTTTGCCCCCATTTCTTGGCATAGAGAGAAGGAGGAGGTATTTGCTATTCTTATAAAACTGAGTGATAAGGGACTCAGAGACATCAGGTAGCTTTGTGTCCAGCCAGCCTGCTACCCACTAGACCTCAGGCCAGTCTGATATGGGTAGACACATTGGTGATCAATGACTTGAAAGAACATCCACAGTGTGATACACCTAGGGCAGGGTGTGCCCAGAATGGGGCTGTCCATCATTCACTGGAAAATATGAATTCTTGCAGAATACAGAAGCCAGACGCAGAGAGAAGCTTTTGGGATGCCCAGGCATTGACTCTATCTTTTTCTCTTAGATGAGGATGTAATTCCCAGAAGCTGATTTTTGATAAATCCATCACAACATGATGGATTGTGAATGAAAAGATTATAATTATAGATCCTGTAGGTCCTTTGTAATGATGGAAGCTTCAAGTAAAAAAGAGCTCTGAGAAAAAAAAATTAAGATTGAATTTGGCAATACTATATGGTGCAGTGCCCCTGGCAGCATACATCTCTCTTAGGAATTTTGGATTCATCAATTTCCAGCCTCACCTAACCCTTGCCTCAAATTTATTCCCATTTCAAAGGCCCTTTACTTCAGATTTTACATCTACCATCTACCAAGCTACTGGCTGAGACCGAACCCTAGAATGAGAATCCTTGCTGGGAATTTAACTAGAGACTTTTAAACTGTGTCTAGCAGAGTGCTAGGTTCCAAAACTTCCTTTGGGATGCTACAGGATGGGTGGAAGGAGGCCGTGCAGAAGGGGCTCTAGGTCATGTCTCCACTGCAGTCTTTAAATGAACCAGCTGTGCATGCCTAGAATATGGCCATACAGGCAAATGGTGAGAGTGTGGCCCTGAGTCAAGAAAAATTTTTATAGCATTTTTTCTCTGCCAGTTCCCAGGACACATATAAGTATAGGAAGTACTGGGGACAGAGGAACATATTAAATGATACCAGGGGATGCAATCAGCCAAACCCAGAATGTGGGAAACTCTACAAAGCAAATAACTAGCTTCTTCAACAAAGAAAACTGAGAAGATAGAAAGAGGTAAAGGAAATTTATAAATAAAAAAAAGACTTGAAGCTGGGTGGTGCATGCCTGTAATCCTAGTATTTGGGAAGCTAAGATAGGAGGATTGCAGGTTTGTGGCCAGTCTCAGTAACTTAGCGAGGCCCTCAGCAACTTAGTAAGACCTTGTTTCAAAATAAAAAATAAAATAGGGCTGAGAGTATAGCTCAGAGGCAGAAAGCCCCTGGGTTCAATCCCCAGTACTACAAAAAAAAAAAAAAAGACTTGAGATATATACCAATCAGTGATTTGCAATATGTGAAACCTAGTTGGTGGATCTTGCTCCCTGGCCCCCCAATCATCCTCCATCCTGAAGAAAAAACATGCTTAAAAAAGTCTGTGAGACAAGTGAAATCTGATCATAGACTGGTTAGTAGATGGTGTCAAGGAATTATTATTAATTTTTAGGAGTGATGATGGTAATGTGATAATAGGTTTAAGTGTCCTTACCTTTAAGAGATACATACTGAAAAATTTATAAATGAACTGATATTATATGGAGTAGCTTCAAAAGAAAATAGTCTGGGAGAGAGGGGTAGGTAGAGGAACAGATGTGAGAAGATTAGACAGGAATTGTAACTGTTGAAGTTGGATGTGGGCGTGTGTGTGTGTGTGTGTGTGTGTGTGTGTGTGTGTGTGTGTATGTGAAAGGGAGAGAGAGAAAGAGGTCGTTATATTAATTCTTTTCCTAGTAAGAATTTTAAAAGTTTATGAACTGTGAATGGCACAACTGTTTCTTTTCCATTCATCTTTTGCTAATACTTATAATTTATGCCATCTTTTCTGTAGCATTAAACCACTCTAAAGTTTTCAAGAGGTGAGAAAACTATAAACTAATATTTACTTATATACCTATGTGCATGCTTTACTTTAAATTACTATGCTTTTGGAGGTCATTTATTGACCTAATTTAGAATTCTGTGTGATTGCCTTTTTTGCCATTTTATTCATCTAATCTATAATCTGGGCATTTTTCCCAAGTTCATCCTCTTTATCACTGATGAATAGGTAGATAGATACAGATAGTTTATAAACTGTATCTATTTATATTCTATTTATAATACCTATATTATATAACCTATAAGTTATTTATTTTTTTATAGTTGGGATTGAACCCAGGGACAGTTTACCTTAAGCTAAGCCTCCACCCTTTTTATTTTGAAATAGGATCTCATTAAGTTGCTGAGGGTCTTGCTAAGTTGCTGATGCTGGCCTTGAAACTTATTATGTAAGCCAATAATTCCTCTTATACCTGTTGCTTATTTCAATCTTCCACAGGTGAGAGTCTTTTTATTTTATGAAAACATTTTTATTTAGCATAATTAAATACAAAACAGTCAAAATGCAAAGGAACACCCCCTTTCCCACTCTATCCTCATCTTTCTGGATTTTAAATTGTAAATATAATTATACATATATGTATATAATTATATACATATATGTATACATATATGTATATATTCTATATATGTCATATATAGAGAGTATATATTATGATATATATATGATATATAGATCTAATCTATGTATGGACAGATACAGTTCACTCTGTATATCAGGTACACATACATGATGTCTGTGTAGAGAGAGCTCTTTCAAATTAGATATAGACCATAGATTTGTAGTTTGCCTTTATTGCTTCCATTATTGATTTGCTTTGGCAGTCATGGTTTTTACTTTACTGTACTTTATTTTTAGCTCTATATTCTTAATAGTTACAATGGCCTTTTTTTTTTTGGCAGTACTGGGGATTGAACCCAGGGGCATTCTACCTCTGAGCTACACCCCCAGCCCTATTTTTTTACTCTTTATTTTTGAAAGAGGGTGTCACTAAGTTGCAGAGGGCCTCACTAAGTAGCTGAGGCTGGCCAGGAACCTGCGATCCTCCTGTCTCAGCCTCCCAAGTACTGGGATTACAAGCATGCACCATCATGCCCAGCTCATGGCCTTCCTTAATAACTTACTGAGACTACAAAACAGCTTTCTAAAATTTTCTTCTTTCATTCAATAAATCTACTTCAGGTGGATGATTTTTCCAAAGCTTATCTTCTTCCATTCTTTTGCAAATGTCTTAGAGTTTGCTCTTTTCAGTCATTCTAAACTTCAGTGGTTTTTATCTTGAGAGCTAAAGTCCTCACTCAGCATCGTTTTAGATAGGGGAAGTAGAGGGAGACTTTTCTGTTCCAGAGTCAGAGAGCAGACTGGTAAACAGGCTGAAGCCCCGGTATCTGAAGCCAGAGGGCAAGCTGGTGCCACTCCAGTGCCCATTCTTGCCTTCCAAGTGAGGGCTGATGCAGAGAGACCCAATCCCTGGCAGAACTCAGTGATAACACTCAGGGTGAACAGGGATGCAGTACCCAGAAGCTAGAGGCAGTGCAAGACTGGCCACAGCACATTCTTATGCTGTTGTCAGGTAAGACGGTCCTAAATAAGATTGGATCCTATAAACAGATTTACTTATTTTTTTTTTTTTTTACAAGTGTAGATTCTAAGCTCGGCATGATGGCTCACACTTGTAATCCCAGTACTTGGGAGGTCTGAGAGGGGAGGATCGCAGGTTCGCGGCCAGCCTCAGCTACTTAATGAGGCCCTCCACAATTTAGAGAGAACTTGTTTCAAAATAAAGAATAAAAAATAGGACTGGGGGTGTAGCTCAGAGGTAGAATGCCCCTGGGTTCAATCCCCAGTGCCAAACAAACAAACAAAGTATAGAATCTGGAGAATAAAAACAAATAAGCAAATAAAACTATCTGAGCTATTCAAGTGAACACAGACACTGTTTCTGTGCTAAAGCAAAAGAAAGAGCAACTCCAGAAACTATTTGTGCCTCACTATAGATGTATGGGAATGAACATACCAAAGTGAGAGACTTCTGAGGAGTTGAGCTTCTCCAGCATTAGCTTTATGACAAGTTCATCTGGAATGCTCTGACCACTGACCAGCATCGACTGCAACTAAGAACAAGCACAGATATTGCACATGACCCTCTGATATATCTGTGGTATGGAGCATTTTTGGTTAACATAGTAATTTTGGAATTTATATTTGCTTACCATAGTTTCTGATTCAGTTTCAGATGCAATCTTTTCTTCCAAAACAGATAAAGCTAAAACATGAATTTAAAATATTAGCACAAGCTGGTATTAGGACTGCAAAAATAAGAAACACATTTGAGTGTCTTCTAACTGGTAGCAAAGATTAACATCTGTATATCACTTTGGAATTCACAAAGCATATTTCTGCACATGATGTCATTTAAGCCTAACCAAAGTAGAGGCAGCAGGATGTATTCCATAGAGAATGTGTCTCTGCCACTTGCTTGCTGAAGAATCTTGAGGGAGCGAACTCCCTAAAACACCTCTGTACCTATAGCAAGTACTCTGTGCCATACAGAAGGGAGTACCAAGGTGAAATGAGGTGGTGTACATGACAGTGATTTGTAAATTGTAATGTATCATGCAAAACTATAGACTAGTATTATTAGTCCAGATCCTTTTATAACCATCATGTCCAGGATGCATTAATTTCGCACATTGATTATATAAAAGGAAAGTATGCATCAAGAAATGTTAAAATGGATAAACACTGGTTCAAAAGAGGGATCCTGAGGCTAAAATTCCAATGAGTTGTTTCCTTTTTTAGAGGAAACATGTCATTCCTCCTTGCTGCCATCATGAGCTGAGCAGCTTACCTTTCTTCTAAGTTGTTCTTCTCAGTTATTTTGGTCACAGGGACAAACAAGCTGACTAACACAATTTTCTTTCTTCTTTTTTTTTGTCTGCTGGGGATCAAACTCAGGGCCTGATGCATGCTAATGTGTTCTGCCTCTGGGCTATACTGCCTGCTCCAGAAGTGAAAATTTTTTTATCGAAACCAGGAAAATTTTTAGAGTTCTTTCTCTGTTATGTGTTGTCAAATTGTTCTCCAAAAATACGCGTACCAGATCTTACTAACAGCATGTAGAATACCCATTTCATAACATTCCTGCCAAAAACAATGTAGTAATTTTAAAGATTCACTGTCAATTTGATGGCAATTGTGAGTCAGTGTTTCAATTAACATTTCTTTGAATAACAGTGAGGTTAAACTCTTATTTCTTATATTGTCTATTTTTATAAATTTGTCATTCATTCTTTTCCTTATTTTTCTATTAGGACATAAATAGTTTTACTGATTAAAAGAATGAAGTGTGTTTGTGTGTGTGTGTGTGTGTGTGTGTGTGTGTGTGTGTGTATAGATAGATAGAATTGGCAGAATTGGAGGCAGTAAGGATGGAGTCAAGAGCATTTTCTAAACCCTCATAAATTATATGAACAAAACTAGGACTAATAGAAGGGCAAAACGTGTTTGGACTGATACCATTATAAAGTTAATATTCATTGGATTTGTAGATGGACAGATGTCTGATAAAGCAAAATTGTCAAATATGGAATCTAGATGTGGGTATATGTGCATTTATTGCATAACTATTTCCATTTTATGCATATTTGAAAGTTTTCTTAATATTGGGGGAAAGGTAAAATTTACCTTCAACACAAATACATTTCCATGTCTGTGCTATCTGACGGGCTAATGTCGTCTTCCCAACACCCTTAAAAAGAGAAATGTCAACAGAATAGTCATGTGATAGTTAAACAAAAATTTTTAAAGATTCTATTGATGGTTACCATTGTATCAATGCTTTTTCCCATAAAAAATGAAGAGTAGACCCTCTGTATTTATAACTTCATCTTTCTCTACTAATTCTTATATATGCCACATCTCTTGAAACGATTTAAATAAAAAAATTAAGGAAATAATTCTGAAATTAGGAAGCTATATGTATTGCGTTCCTTTGTCAAATTTTATAATTCTAGCCAGGCATGGTGGCGTACACTTTTAATCCCAGTACTTGGGAGGCTGAGACTGGAGGATCCGGGTTCGTGGCCAGCCTCAGCTACTTAGTGAGGTCCTCCGCAACTTAGTGAGACCCTGTTTCAAAATAAAGAATAAAAAATAGGGCTGGGGTGTAGCTCAGAGGTAGAATGCTCCTGGGTTCAATCCCCAGTACCAAAAAAAATTTATAATTCTGATTATAATCATTGCGATTATACTGAGATTCATCATTTTGTTTCCTTCTTAAAGGAAAATGAAAGTTTTGACAGATTTCCATTTAATAATTTCCAAGAGCAAATAAACCTTTTTTAACTGACATTTTTGGAAAGAATCATATTTTAAAGATAAAAGCTCACTTTCATGAAGTAACATTTGCTTCTGGTTGTTGTCAGGGCTGACTTTTAAAAACATATTATGTAGCCAGGCATGGTGGCGCACACTTGTAATTCCAGTACTTGGGAGGCTGAGACCGGAGGATCCGGGTTCGCAGCCAGCCTCAGCTACTTAGTGAGGCCCTCCGCAACTTAGTGAGACCTGGTTTCAAAATAAAGTATAAAAAATAGGGCCGGGGGTGTAGCCCAGAGGTAGAACGCCTCTAGGTTCAATCCCCGGTACCGCAAAAAAAAAAAAAAATATGTGGTAAGAAAAATAATGAAAATTATTGAAAACATTTTTTGGTAGGTGTCTCAGGGTTCCTATAAAAGTAAGTCAAGGATGGACTCCAGTCCTTAATCTCTGCTATTTTGGAGAGGTTCTTTAAGCAGCTCTTCCTTCGAATGGTAACTACCGTCTAGCTCAGTGTCTGAAAATAGCTCTTACCTTGCAGTCCTCACTAGAACTGCCTAGAAAGGTAATTTTACAACAGCCACCTTTGGTTTCTTCCTATACTGTGGAAAGACAGTACACAGGTCCTCTACTCAGTGTCCTCGGGTATTAACAGGAGAGTCTCCTAGCTTGTCTTAAATAGTGTCCTATCTTTGCATATACAGAGAGCTTTGCAACAAATTGGTAAGAAATCTTATCTGTGAATCAAGTCTGAAATAACTTTAGAAGACATACTAACAATTATCATGGTGCAGTTTTTTGATAAGTTAATTTACTCATAATATAAAATAAATATAAATACACTCTAGTTTTTTTTTTCAATCATAGTGTATAACGAAAGAAAGTTATGAGTTTAAAACCAGTATTATGCAGGGCGTGGTGGCACAAGCTGTAATCCCAGTACTTGGGAGGCTGAGACAGCAGCATTGCAGGTTCGAGGACAGCCTCAGCAAGTAGTGAGACTCATCAACCTAGCGAGACCCTGTTTCAAAATAAAAATAAAAATAGTGATGGGGGTGTAGCTCAGAGGTAGAATGCCCCTGAGTTCCACCCCAAGTAACACACACACACACACACACACACACACACACACACACACACACACAAATAAAATCAGTATTATATCAGATTTTAAGTGATACAATGAATATCTATCAGACACTTAAAATATTAGCACACTGTGGTTTTCTTTCTTGCATGGAAACCTAAGATTGTGATTTTAAAATTTAAAAAAATTATACTAAGTAATAAGAGAAATAACTTACTGGTTTCCCGAATATAACAAAGCAAGCAGGTTTGGACAACAAAAAATTTTTTTCAGTTTCATCTTCACTAAATATATCTGCAAAAGGACGCTCTTCTGTCTTCTTTTGAGAGGTCATAATACAAAACACTACAATAAAAAAAAGCAAAATGGTTGAAGTACTTAATTTGGTTGGAGCAGGTAGGTGAGGGAGAGCTGGAATAGCCTTTGAAGTTACTTACCCCAGAAGCCATTCCATACCATTACATATATGGATTTTGTAGTAATTGCAAATAAGTTAAATTCATCTATTAGAACAATATTAGGCTCTTAGTCTGAGAGAGAAACAAAATCTAACTATAAACTACATAAAAGAGAGCTCAGCATGTTTTCCAAAGACTAAAGAAAAATATACATGTATATGCATATATACACATATCTGTTATGGTGTGTATATTAAAGATCAAATTAAAGTTAAATATGTTATACATTCATACGTATGTATAAATTTTACCAGAAATAGAAAAAGTAACACTGGTTAAATTTATTAGATTTGTGTTTCCATAGTTTAGGCAGCCTTGATTGATTCCATGAAGAAAAGATTTTTTTTGCAGAAAAGTAATGTAGTTTTTATATGTTTTCACTGTGTAATAATTATAAATTTCTATAGGAACATATCTTTATTTAAAATTATTTTTGGAAACATTTTGCTATTTTGAGATATTAAGTGGATTTCTAGGCACAGAAATCCAATTTTAAACATTATATTTATAAGAACTAAGTTTTCAGTGTATGCTAGTTTTGTTGGAGTGAATCACAAACAGATTAGGTCAATATTAATTAATTATTTATTTATTTTTGGTACAAAGACCACACCCTATTTTAAAAAAGACTATTTATACGTTTATACTCATAAAATATTTACATATACTCATAGAATACTTCTATTATGTAAATAGAAAAATTCTATTTATATCTTAAAGTATATCTAAAGTATATCTTAAAGCTCCTAATTGTTGAAAATTAAAAAGAAAAACGAGATAATATGCTTCTAAATATTACTGCATCAAAAAATTTTAAACTGAAATTATAAAATATTAATAAAATAATGATAATTTTATTATTAGGGCTATTAAATACAGGTATTTAATTAAGATTAGATACTGAAAATCTTTTTTTAAAAACCAATAATTTTCTTTTAGATTGTCAATAACAACAAAAAAACTCACAATTGCATGAAATATATAAAAAAGTATGATAAATCTAGTAAGAAATGTGCACTAATTATAAAATTTTGCTGATGGATACTAAAGAAGACCCAAATAAAGAACCATAATATATTTCTGGATGGAAATATTTAATTTGGTAAAGATACCAATCATTTCCAAATTAATACATAAAATGAAATTATTATTTTACTATGTGTGTGTGTGTATGAGGTGTCCCAGACCTACCAAATATATACACATTTAAAATATGATAAAGGATGCAGTTCAAATAGGTGGGTGAATTGTTCAGGATAACTGACCATGTTCTCAAAGCTTGACAATTTAAAAAATCAAGATCCAATTAAAAATGGGCAAAAAATATGAAGTGACATATCATCAAAGAAGATATAGATGGGAAATAAACACATGAGAATATGTTAAAAATCATTAGTCAATATTGAAATGCAAATTAAAACCCCAATGAGCTATCACTACACACTTAACAGAATGGCTAAAATAAGAACTAGTGACAACCCCAGATATTGGTAAAGATGCAGAGAAACTGAATCCCTCATACATTGTTGGTAGCAATATAAAATGGTATAATCACTCTGGAAAATAGTCCAGTAGTTTCTTTTAAAAAACTGTACATGTAATTACTATATTACCACACAATTGCACTCATTGGCATCTATCCCAGAGAATGGAAAATTTATGTTCACACAAAAATTTATACTTAAATAATTATAGCAACTTCATTCATAATAGCCCCAAACTAGAAACAACCTATATGTTCTTTAACAGGTGAATGGTTCAACAGACGGAGGTACATCCATATCATGGAATATGACAATAACAAGAAGGCAAAAAGGAATGAACTACTGATACACTCAACAACCTGGATTAATCTCCAGAGAATTATGCAGAGCCAAAAAAATGTCCATATAATGGCAACATCTAGGATCCTTGTGTTGATGGAAACATTCTGCATATTCACTCTATCAATGACAATATCCTGGTTGCGATATTGTGCTATCATTTTATAAGATATAATCATAAAGGAAAGTAAGTAAAAGTACATAGATCACTCTGAACCATTTCTGACAACTGCATCTAAATATACAATCATCTCGAAATTAAAGTTCAGCTAAAAATATTATCTAGCCAAAAAATGTCTAATGTGCTTAGTGAAGTAAAATAGAGTTAAATATATAAGCAAGGCAAAAAGAATATTAAAAATGACTGACTAGATTTGAAAAAGATCCAAGTAGATGTATACAAATGAAAAATATAAAACAAACAATAAAAAGTCAACCAGTGCATAAAAAATAGCTGATATACCTGAAGAAAGAATAAATAAACTGGAAGTCAGGAGTTGAGATGTTGGCCAGACAGAAGACCCAAAGTAGGAAAACATGAGAGACTAAGACATGGTTAATACCATTAACAGTTCCAGAAGGAGATCAAAGAAACAATGAGCAAAATAAATTCAAAGGACCGTGACCAAGAATTTTCTAGAATTTTTGATTAAAAAGTAATCCATAGATTCAAGAACTAGAACATATTGTCAAGCAGGGCAAATTAAAAGAAATCCATAAGAAAAGAAATGATAGTCTGAAGACTACTAAAGATTGGACATATCTTTAAAAGCAGACCTAGAAGAAAAGAGAGAATACGCAGAAAGGAATTGGAATTAAACTGATAGCTGACTTTGGGAGCAACATTGAATTGAAAATTGAGAGAAAAATACTCAACATTGAGAGAAAAATACTTTTCAAGATTGAATTGTATAATGATAAAAAGTATATCTTAAGAACAAGGGGAAAAATGAAATATTTTCAGACACGATATAACAGAGTTGATTATTAGCAGTTCCTTTCTATAGGAGAGGATCCTCTCCCAAGATCTGCTTTAGGCAGAGAGAAAAATGATCCCTGCTATATGTTTAAGACATAAGGGGGAAAATGAGCAAAGTTGTTGATAAATCTAAACAAACATTGGTTATATTAAACAAAAATAAATGTCCTGATTTTGAGCTTAAAAAGAAAACTAAGATAGAACTAGAATAATGGAAAATGATAACATATATATAGGGAGGAGGGGAAAGGAGGGAAACATTCTAAGGCCCTTGCATTTTGCAAAGGTATTTGTTTGTTAACTTGAGACTATTAAATATTCATAGTAGTATCTAGGTAATGATGATGAATAGACATAGAGAAAGATGTCTAATAAGCGTTGTCTACTAGAAAGAGTCTAATAGATGAGAAATGTCCAATAGAAAGACAAAAAATGGAATGAGTAAAAGAGGAAATAATCTTAGGAAAGAAAGGAGAGGCAGGGGTTGGGGTGTAGCTCAGTGGTAGAGCATGTGCTTAGCATGTGTGAGGCACTGGGTTCAATCCCTAGCACCAAATAAATTAATAAAAAAAAGAAAAAGAAAAGAAACAAAGAAGAGAAATTTTTAAAATGGGACAAATGAAAGTAAAGTAAGATGGTAGAAATAAGTCCAAATTGATCAATAGTGTCAATAACTCTAGTTAAAAGACAAATTTTGACCGACTGGATTAAAAAAAATCAGTATCTTTTCACAGGCATTTTCTCCTGGTTCCTATTGTTATGTTATAGTCAGTTTCTATAGCTCTTTAGGTGAATAACACCTTTCTTCCTGTACCAGTGCTTTCCTGGGACAACTGATGATGTACCCTAGCTATTGCTGTAGAAGCTGTGAAGGAAAGCGAATGCAGATCTTGTGGCGGGCAAGCATTGCGATGCGCGGCATCTGCCTCGTGGTAGGGGAATGCAGACTGAATAAGAGTTTCTCCATATGTGGGCTCTCTCCCAAGATTCATGGCTTAGCATTCTGGCAAAGACACCTGGAGCCAGTCCTAATTCACTGCTGGTAAGGTTCCTTGAAGCTTGGAAAAAACAACAACCCACAGTAAATGAGGTGGAAATGCTGGCACTGCCTTGGCAGAATATAGAGGAAGGTGTCAAAGTCGCACAGAGGTGGCATGTTTAAATGGACTTATTATGCAAGGCCAGAGAATTCATTAGCCAAATCTGCTCTTTGGAATGGCCAGAGGACACTCATTTCATTAAGGCCACAAGAGATGAACACGCAGAGGGGGCACTGGTGTCATTAAGAAGCTCAGCGGTGGCTGTCCTTTGTAGGTCAGGTGAAATGTAGGGGAGAGGCGGCTATGACATTGGGTTCCCATGTGTCACTGGGGATGACAGGTTTGGGCAGAGTGGAGGCCAGCTGCAAAGTAGACTCTAATGGGAAGCAAGCCCAGAACGGCAACAAGCAAGACCCACAGAGATCTGCAGTGATGCCTGATAAGCTGTGGCATTCCTGGGGGCAAGACAAATGAGCAATGGAAGTGTTGAATAACTTACATATCTAAAAAGATAAAGAGCAAGTGCACTAAAAGCTGATGTCAATAGTCACAGCAGCACAATGAGTGCTCAGTTTTCTGCCTCAGAGACTACTTACTGAAGGGGAGGTGAGGAGCCCTCAAAAATGGACTCTGCATGCCAAGCATGATGACACATGCCTGTAATCCCAGTACTTGGGAGGCTGAGACAGGAGGATTGCAGGTTTGAGCCCAGCCTCAACAACTTAGCAAGGCCCTCAGCAACTTAGTGAGACCCTGTTTTGTTTTGTTTTTTTGGCAGTACCGAGGATTGAACCTAGGGGCATTCTACCTCTGGGCTACACCCTTAGCCCTATTTTTTTTTAATCTTTATTTTGAAACAGGGTCTCACTAAGTTGCAGAGGGCTTCACTAAGTAGCTGAGGCTGGCCACAAACCCGGATCCTCCAGTCTCAACCTCCCAAGTACTGGGATTACAAGCATGCGCCACCAAGCCTGGCTGAGACCCTGTTTCAAATAAAAAAATAAAATAGGGCTGGGCATGTAGCTCAGAGGTAGCCTGTCCCTGTGTTCCAGCCCCTGTACCAAACAAAACAAAACACCCAAAAAACCAAAACCAAACAAACAAAAACGCTATAACAACACGTATTTATAGTAGTGACTCCCTAATCCTTCTTCAAGATACAACCATTAACCATTAACTACAACCATTAACTAAAGAAATGTACATGGTGGACACTAAAGTCTCCTCTTTCAAGGGCTGTAGGACACAGAGTCTGGACTGACACTGATACCAGGGTATTCCAAAACACCACCATGTTCCCCTACTGAGTAAGGAGGATGAATGGAGAACCACTAATAAATGGATTCTTGGCTCAAAAGTCTGTGGTATCATCCCATTACTATTTTTCTGGTACCAAGAGAAGAAGAGGCACTGAATAACCAGATGGCAAAACCTTCACCGGGGTTCACTGCCCATGGAGTAAGAGCCATTGTGGTAGAAATAACAATAATACAAAAACAAAACAAAACAAAAAACAAACAGGTGGAAGTTCATGAAACTGCAGACATGTTTCTCCTACCCTGGGCAAGATAACCGATAGTGAAGGTAGACTACTCTAAATTTAACCAAGTGGTAGAAGCAATTGCAACTGCTATGCAGATGAGATCTTTACTAGATTGACATAGGCTCTAGGACTTAGTATGTAGCTAAAAATCTGGTAAATGCATGCATTCCTTTAAATCCTCATCAAGAAAGAGGAGTTTGTATTCACTTAGAAGAGTCAGCAATGGCCGGGCGTGGTGGTGCATGCTTGTAATCCCGGTACTTTGGGAGGCGGAGACCGGAGGATCCGGGTTCGCGGCCAGCCTCAGCTCTCTCTCTCTCTCTCTCTCTCTCTACTTAGTGAGGCCCTCCGCAACTTCGTGAGACCTGGTTTCAAAATAAAGTATAAAAAAATAGGGCCGGGGGTGTAGCACGGAGGTAGAACGCCCCTGGGTTCAATCCCCGGTACCGCAAAAAGAAAAAAAAAAAAAGAAGAGTCAGCAATGAACATTTGGTCTTACCTAAGAACTCTGGTGAGCAAGAAGTGGCAAGTGTCCTAGTGGCAAGTGTCCCTAAGACACATGAGTGGCACAAAGTTAGAGATAAACTTACAAAGGTTTGTTACTTTGGTAAAATTTTTAAGGGCCAGTGGTCTAGGACATTATGAGACCTTCTCTCCAATGTAAAGGTCTTGCACCTTCTACTTGTTACAGTTTGGATCTGGAATGTCCCCAGAGGCTCATGTGTTGAAAGCTTGGTCCCCAATCCAGCAATGTTCAGAGGCAGGGAGTGATCAGGTCATGAGGGCTCCGACCTCATCAATGGATTAACCCATTGAAGGATTCACAGCTGAAAGGACTATTGGGAGGTGGTGAAAACTGTTGAAGGTGGGATCTAGTTGAAGGGAGTAGGTCCTTGGGGCCTGCTCCTGGGGACTCTATCTTGTCTGCAGCCCCTTCTCTCCTTTTCTCTGCTTCTCAGCTGCCATGAAGTCAGCGGCTCTGTTCTGCCATGTCTTACTTCCATCATGTTCTGCCTCACCACGGGCCCAGAAACAATGTCTGATCATGGACTGAAACCTTTGAAACCATGAGCCCAAATAAACCTTTCCTTCTTTAAGTTATTTTTCTCAAGTTTTCATCAGAGAGATGAAAAACTGACTTACACTATCTCTAAAAAAGAGTCACAGTATTTTGTAGGTCTCCTTAAGTTCTTGGAGAGAGCATGAAGCATACTTGGGAATACTGTTTAGACCCATTTAATGGGTGACTTGGAAAGCTATTGGTTTTGAGCAGGATCATAGCAAGAGAGATCGCTATGGCAGATTCAGGCTGTGATATCAAAGGTTTTGTTTCCTAGGCCACATATCTGGCCAATCCCACAGTGCTAAAGGTATCGGTGGTATGTAAGGATACCTTCTGGAGTCTTAGAAAACCTACAAGGAGTCTCTCAGTGTAGATTCTTTTTGTTTTGCAGCAGAGAACTATTCCACATTCACAAAGCAGCTCCCAGGTTCTGGCAGAGAATGAATGCTTGGTTATGGGATATCAAGTGATTGTACAACTGGAAGAGCCCATCATGAGTAGAGTATGGCAGACAGCTCAAGTCCTAAAACTGGGCAAGTGCAGCAGAAATCCACTGAATGCTTAAAATGGAACATTGGGATCAGGCCCAACCAGGTCTAGAGGGTTCAGATAAGTTTCATAAATAACAGCCCAGACACCCCTGTCACCTGTCTCTTTTGCACCAATGTCTCTCTTTTGGCTCACATCTCATGTGGAATTCCCTAAGAATAACTGACAGAAAATGAAAAAAATATCATGGAATAATCAAAATATGTTGGTGCAAGGTATAAAATGGTATGTTTTTATACTCTAGTCCCACTCACAGGTTGACCTGAAATGTGGAGAGTAGGGGAAACTCTCCTAACAATCGGAGCTTTAAGCAGTACTTGTAGGTCCTGAAATTGGAGGACATGCTGAATGGCTTCATCAAAGGCCTACAAGGAGTAAGATTACAAGATGAGAGAAAAAGAGTTCTGGAGAAGAAGCATGTCATTCAACCTATGAGAGTGGTTTGGCAAACATGTCCTATAGTGACCTCCAGTAAGTCCCACTCTAGTATAATCCCCTTCCTTTGGGTGCAAATGGGATTCGTGACTTGCTTCTAAATATAGTAAAGGTGATAGAAATATCACCTCCAAGAGGATAGAAAAATCTCCAAGATTATGTTCTGTTATATAAAACTCCATCTTAGCAGACAGGAGAGAGTCTGAAGCTGCTATGTTGTGAGAGGACTGCATGGCAAGGAACAGTGGATGACTTCCAGGACCTGAGAGCAGCCCATAGTCAAGAGCCAGCAAGAAACCAAGGACCTCAGTCCTACAACCAAAAAGTATTAGCAAAGAGATGAACTTTGCTAATAATGTGAATATACTTGGGAGTAGATTCTTCCCTAGTCTCCAAATAAAACCATAGCTCAGCCAGTACCCGATGGCAGAAGACCCAGCTGAGCTTTGCCAGGATTACTGGCCATGGAAACTGAGACAATGAATGTGTGGTGTTTTAAGCTTTTAAATTTGTGGTAATCTGTTATGCAACATAGAAAATGAATACAGGTGGACAGGAAATATGTAGATCTTTGTGTCTTACAAACCATCCACTTCAGAAGAGGCACTGAACAAGCAGGTGGCAAGATGATTATCCAGCAGATGCCAGCCAGTCTTTGCCCTCAGTCCCCTTAGTGCTTACACAATAGACTCATAAATGGAGAAGGTATGGTGGTGATGGAGGCTATGCATGACTCAATAACAAGGCTCCCTGTCACCAGGCTGATCTAGTTATTACTATTGTGGAATATTCTACCTGTCCACAGCAGAGACTGAGGTTGAGCCCTCAATATGGTACAATCCCTTGAGGAGACAGAACACCTATTCATTGATAAACAGATTATGCAGGACCTCTTCAACCTCTTCACCTTAGGCAGGGCAAGTGATGCGCTTCTAGTGTGAGTTTGCCTTCGTTAACCACAGTGCCTTGGCCAGAACACTATCAGTGGATTTAGACTATGCTTCATTTATCATCATGGAATGTCATATAATATTCCCTTGGATCAAAGAACCCCCTTCCAGTAAAATAGAAATGATAAGAGGCTTGCGAACATGGGATCCACTGGTCCCATTCCACCTCACTTAGAGCTGCTGGTCTGACAAAATGTCAGCTGGGTTCCTCAAAGGTGAGAAAGTGTACATCAAGAAGAGGAATATGCTTTGAACCAAGTGTTGGCTCTAGGAGTGGCCCTTCTCACCATCACTCTGATTGACTCAGGCAACTTGTGCCTCCCCCTTTTCAACTCTAGACTCTGCTACACTGGGTTTGGTTGATAGAAGAGAGAGTTCTATTAGCAGATTCAGTAAAGGTTTCACTAAACCCAAAACTACTGCTGTCAAGTGGTTATTTTCGGCTCTACCAGCCTGTAAGGAGTTATTGCACTGGCAGGTGGAAATAGGTTTGCTGCTACATAATTGGGATAGGGAATGTATATATTGATCTCAGGGGATTCTCAGAGACACATCTTGATGCATTCATATCCAGTGAATGGTAATTGCAGCAACCACAACCTGTCAAGGACATAGTAAGCAGGGGCTTGTACTCCTCAGGGATTAAAGCTGATTATCCTACAGGGCAAACAATTTAGACCAGCAGAAGTTCTGGCTAATGATAAGGAAAATATAGAATGGGTTGTAGAAGAGGAAGATAATGAATGATCAATTACAGAACTATGGTGAATTAGGGTAGTAGATTCTGTAGCATATCCCACTAGTTTTCTTTCTGTAAGTCCTTTTATTTTAGAAATTAGGACTAGCCACTACCTTAAAGGATCAGTGAACTTAATGTGGGGAAGAGTGGATATGAGTGGTTCAAAGGGCAGAATGTAGCAAATGCTAGTAGTCATATATATATATATATATATATATATGTTATATTACATATACTAGTATTAGTCATATATATATTATATTTGACTTATACATTTTCTATACATAGCCCACAAGTCTTCCAATGCCAGCATGTGTGACTGTCTATTGGCTCAAACAGACCTTCTCTGTTTAAGCACAGGGCAAACTGGAAATTATAATCCCCTAAATTCAATACATACATCCCCTAACCCAATTAGGAAGCAGCAAACCTACCTCCACCTGCCAGTGCAGTAACTCCTTACAGGTTAGTGGAGCCGAAAATAACCACTTTACAGCAGTAGTTTTGGGTTTAGTGAGACCTTTACTGAGTTCCCTGATAGAACTCTCTCCCCTAAGGAATCAATGCTCTGCTACAGCAGGCTTCAACCAATAATTTATGGGAGCTAGTGAATAAATGCCCAAGCTCCTTTGCCCCTTAAGAGGCAATAGTGCCCAGATATGAACCCCAGTATTCCCTAATGTATTCACCCCATACAGAAATTTTCTTGATAATATTCTTTTTATCAAGTTCTTTCCCTTCCCTTCTGCTGTTTCCTGGGATTACTTCCCATAGAAACTGCTTGCCTCAAATTTTTGTCTCAGATTTGCTTCTGAGTAAAACAAATTAAGACCAGGTTCAAATTGAAGTGTTTAATTAAAGTATAACATAATAAGTAAAAACTAAATATTTGAAACCAGAATTTCACAGATATTTTAAGAGTTGTTGCTCCAAACAAAAACATTTTGCAAATATTTAACTCTTATTCAGAAGAGTTGGTTTCCATTATGAAATGGAACAGAGCTAAGTATTTTCCCCAGTTAAAAGATACTAGTCAATGTGCTGGGCTTGGTGGCCCATGCCTATAATTCCAGCACTTGAGAGGCTGAGAAAGGGGAATCATAGGTTCAAGGCCAGCCTCAGCAACTTAGTGAGACCCTGTTTCAAAATAAAAAATAAAAAGGGCTGGGAGGTGTAGCTCAGAGGTGGAACACCCCTGGGTCCAATCCCCAGTATGAAAAAAACAAAAAACCAAGTCAATGTAAAAATGCCAGAGCTGATATGGCTTTCTTTCTAGTTCTTAATAAAAGGAGTACCAAACTATGAGAGAAAATGAATAATATGTATAATTAAATATCTTTTGAAAACTTGTAATTTAATTTTGAATTTACAACATAACCTCTAATATAAAATTATGTTATGTGTTTATGCAATAAAATAATTTTAAAGTTTTATTATACTTTTAGCAGTTGAGAAACCCTCTAGCGGTGGATTCTGAGTTTTGGAGTGGGTAACATCTCCTGGGAAACCTAGCACTTCCGCTCAGGCTAGGTTAGCTGCCACTCCAGTACAACTTATACTCTTGTAGTAGGTGTTCAGTAAGTATTTGTGGAATAAATTTATTAGTCGTTGAAAGAAGACTGGCTTTAAAAAGTGGATTTATGAAGAGATCCTGAAGTTTAGTTTTGCAAGAAAAGGAACTGGTCAGGGGTCCCCGCAGAAGGTGGGGTTACATGCAATCGATAACAAAATGCATCCGGGCAACGGACAAGGACACCTCTGGCGCCTGGAAAAGCCTACTTACCTGGTCACAGCGGACCTCCAGGTCCAGAGAACAACCTCGTCCAGAGCCTCCCGGCATCTGTTGAGCGGTTGCCGGGGAAACCCGTCGCGGCGGCACGCGCGGCCCTTGGAGGGCGGGGCCTCGGGAGGAGGAGCTGTAATTCTCTGATTTCTTATTCTCAGTATTTGCTTTTGGATCTAATTTTGTATTCACAATTATAATGCACTCCTTTTCACAAATGTAGCAGGTGATTGTCGGACGGGGAACATACATTGCCCGTTTATGTTCGTACACATTTCATGGAAGAAACCTTCCTTTAACCCAGAATTACGGTCTCCAGGGCCAGCGCTCTTCCACCACACTACCAGTCCCATTTTAGAATCTGCGAATGGTTAGCCTCAGGCACAAAAATGTGACAAACTCCAAAATTCCCACCTTTAGGTGATTGAAAATGTTTTCTTGGACCATACAGCCACCGTACAACATGGATTTTGGTGACTATCATAAGGATATAATAGGCCACAAAAGAAAAGGGGAAAAACACTGATGCACTAAAGGACCACCAGATAGAGGGTTTCCAGGAAAATGACGAAAGTAGGCAGGGAAAAAACAGACCAACTTGGGAATGGACCTATCCTTCAGCTCTGGGAAGCCGTTTCAAAAGAAGCAAATCAATTCCAAATTTCCCCCCTTTTCCAGAGGGTGGAGATAAAGCAGAGACTACTAATTCTGAAGCTTTTTCTCCGCCCACTTTTTCTTCTGCCCACATCAAAGATGGCGCCCTTAGCTTCCTCCCTCAGCAGCACGCAGGTCCTGGGAGACTACACGCGCTCTCTATTGTATTTCCTCCAGCCCCGCCCCCTCCGTGCCGGGGGCGGGGCTTGGCTGGGGGCGGGGCGCAGTTATCCGGAAACACCTGAGCCGCCGCGGGTCGTCCAGCGCCGTGGTGTCCAGGCAGTGTTTTTTGCAGCTGGATCTGGTGTCCAGGGTCTGAGGTGTCTTCTCGCCGGGGATCCTGGGGTGGTCCGGCGGCTGCCACGACCTGGGCCGCGGCCTGGTCCTGTCGCGGGGCCCCCATTTGTTCCGGCCATGCCCACGGCCGCCGCCCCCATTATCAGCTCGGTCCAGAAGCTGGTTCTGTATGAGACCAGAGCTGTGAGTATCCCACACCGCTGGGAGCCGGCAGGAGGAAGGCGGCCAGCCGGGTGGGTGTGGGGTCGTCGGGCAGACGCGGCACCCCGCCTCTCCCCCCTCTCTCCCTCCTCAGTTCCTTCATCTTGCCCAACAGCCTTGGAGGAAGCAGATCCTCTGGGGCTGTGCCTGGGGGTCTTCGCTCTGTTGTCTCTCCCAGGCCACTGCTACATTTGCATGTACACACTTCCACTTACAAGCCCTGCCGGGAACACGTGCAAACAGGTGCCTCACGAACTGTTTCCGAGGTTCTGTGTGAGTTGCTGGATTCGTCTCACCTTGCAGAAAGTTTGTTAAAATTCTCGAGTTCACTAGTATAGGAAGGGGTATAAAAAAATGGCCTAGGTAACTTTTCTATTCCATGGTGGACCATCACTGTGATATTTGTTAAATACGTGAACTTATTGGTGAATTTTTTGGTTCTCTTTTTTACTGATTCAAAAGGAAAGAAAAACGCATTTTTGTTTGCTAGTTTGTTTGGATAACATTATCTTTCTTTTCACTTGACTTTATTTCCATTACTTCAAATGGCCACGTAAATAGTGAATATGCTGATCAGTTTTTATGATTAGGTTACTAGTTCCCCACTTTAGGGAATGTTTATAGAACTTCATATGGTTTCTGTGGTTGGAAAGCAAAGTTGATACAGTACAACTTTTCTAAATTGGAGTACTACAGTATAATTAAGGTCTGTATTTGAGATTACCCACTTCCTGGTGACAATATTGCATATGCTGAATACTTATACAGTACTCTTCACTGTGCTGTAAAATGTCTTTAAAGGCACATTCAGTGAAACTTGGGTTGTCCCCATTTGAAGAGTACAGGAAGGCACTTATCTTGACAGTTTCTCAGTTATAATATATCTCTAATAGTATGTTTGCCTCAGGTCATGAATGTAGAATCATTGATTCTAAATTAATTTTGCTGGCAACTTCATTTGATTAGATCCAGACCGGAAGATGAAATTATCTAATATACTTACTTGCAAGTATCTTCAGTTTTCTGAAGAGAGTCATAGAGAAATATAATTTTGATAATGAAATAAAACTTTCTACTTGTAAAATGTGCTAGTAGATGTCCCTAGTTAGAAACATTAATAATTTAAAGCACAGAGATTTTAGCCCACTAATAAACTGAGTATTCCTAAGAATGGCTGAGATGTTAGTGTTTTTTCTAAAGCACAATTCATGGTATAGGGCTTTTTTGCTCAGAAATCTTCAGTGGCCCCATTCAGAAGAGAATAAACCCTGAATTCCTTAGCTTGACATTCAAAACCATATATGATTTGTCCTCAACTTGTCTGTCTAGTCTTATATGTAATTTAATATAAATTCAGTAAACATTTATTGAGAATCAGCTATGTGCTTTTTTTTTCAGTGCTGGGGATTGAACTCAGGGCCTTGTGCAGGAAAGTACTCTACCATTGAGCTACACCCCCAGCCCAGCTGTGTGCTCTTTTGTGTCTTATTTTGCATGTCTTTTATTTCTTTTTTTTGCCTTATGGCACTTGCTAGGACCTCTTGTACAAAATTGAATAGAAGTAGCTAGAGTAGACATTCTTGTTTTGTTGTCGATCTTGGGGTATACTCTTCAGTCTTTCACTATTTTTTTTTTGTGGTACTGGAATGGATGGAATCCAGGGGCATTCTACCTCCACGCTACCACCCCCAGCCCTATTTTATTCTTTTATTTTGAAACAGGGTCTCAGTTGCAGAGGGCCTCATTCAGTTTCTGAGGCTGGCAGTGAACCTGTGAACCTTTTGATTCAACCTCCCAAATACTGGGATTACAAACATGCGCCACCACGCCTGGATCAGTCTTTATTGAATGTGATGTTAGCTGTTGGTTTTCATAGATTTCTTTTATCAGGTTGAAAATTCTACTCATGGTTTGTGGAGAACTTTTAAAAATCCTGAGTAGAAGTTGAATTTTGTCCAATTTTTTTCCTGCATCTGTATATGCCATTTCCTTAATTTGCTTACTGTGGTTAATTATGTTAATTCACTTTCAAATGTTAAACCTTAAGTTTTGGGAATATACCCTGCTTAGCCATGCTGTATTACTGTTTTCATATATTGCTAGATTGTGTGTGCTAATATTTTGTTAAGGATTTTTACCTTTATGTTTAGGATATTGGTCTGTCATTTTCTTTAACATCTTTAATTTTGATACCAGGGTACCTCTAGCTTCATAAAATGAGTTGAGAATGTTCCTTCTGTTTTCTGAAAGTGATTATATAGGATTGATGTTTCATTTTTTAATGTTTGCTAGAATTCACTGCTACAAAGCAACTCTAACCCTAAACATGGATGAATTTTGATAATGAATCAATTTCTGTAATAGACATAGGGCAATACAGATTTTCAATGGATCTTGAATCAGCTTTGATAAATTGTGTTTTTCAAGTAATTTGTCCACTTCATCTCAGTTGTTGAATTTATTGCCATCAAGTTTATAATATTCCCTTATCCTTTTGATATTTGTAGGATTTGTAGCACAATTCCCTCTCTTATTCCTAATATTGGTACTTTGTGTTCTTTCTCATTTTTTTGATCCATCTTCTAGGGATTTATGAATTTTATTAATCATTTGAAAGGACCTACTTTTGATTTAATTTTCTCTATTATTTATTTTCTGTTTAATCAATTTCTGCTCTTAGGTTTATTATTATTTCCTGTTATGGATTTTGGATTAATCAGTATCTTAGCCCATTTGGGTTGCTATAACAAAATACCATAAACTAGAAGGTTGTAAACAAAAAACATTTATTTTTCACAGTTCTTGAGGCCTAGGAAGTCCAACACCAAGGTGCCATTTGGTTCAGTGTCTGGTGAGGTTCTGCAGTGTCCTCACATGGTTGGTGGGGAAAATAAGCTCCTTCCTGCCTCTTTTATAAGGGCCCTGAAGATTCTCCCTTATGACCTAATCACCTCTAGAAGGCCCCACCTCTTAATACTATTGCAATTGTCGATTAGATTCCAACATACAAATTTGAGGGTAGCACTAACATTTAGACCCTAACATTCAGATCATCTTTCTCTAGCTTCATACTTTTTTCTAATATAAATCATCTAAAACTATACATGTAAATTTGCCGGGCGTGGTGGTGCACGCTTGTAATCCCAGTACTTTGGGAGGCGGAGACCGGAGGATCC
>PVJS01002910.1:0-30864 GCA_004027185.1 Glis glis | reverse complement strand
ATATGCAAACATATTTTATTAATCAGTCTGAAAAGTAAAGCATCCCGTAAAAAGGAGAAGGAAATGAATAGATAATTCACCAAAAAAGAAGTATGAATATGAAAAAATTATCAATTTGCTAATAACTAAAGCAATAAAATGAAAATAGATTCCCATTTTTTTTTTAACAGTCATAAGGGAAAGATTGACCAAGGTCATTGGGAACAAGTATCTAAGAGAAATGGGCATTCTTATTTTGTTTGGTGGGAGCGTTTTAGCTGTTTATGGAGGAATCAAGAGACACATTAAGGAGCAAAAGAGACAATGGGCAAGATGGCTGTTTCTCATCTTGAGCCTTCATGTAGGATAATTGGGTACTCTTGCTCCTGAGGTGAAGTTCAGGCTGTTATTGATACCTGTCTTTGTAGTGGTGGATTTTGAGTAGTATTTGGAGAGGAAAGGGAGTTGGTTTGGTAGATGGTATGTAGGAGGTATAGTTCTGGTCTGTGAAGGGTCGTCCCCTTCCCAAATGTACTTGTTCTCGTGAGACCCAGTTTCAAAATAAAGTACAAAAAAATAGGGCCGGGGGCGTAGCGCAGAGGTAGAACGCCCCTGCGTTCAATCCCTGGTACCGCAAAAAAAAAAAAAATCAAAAAATCAAAAACCAAATGTACTTGTTCTCTCTGATACCCAGCATCTGTCTGCTGCCCTTTGGCTCCTGTGACCCCACTCAGGTCATATCTGACCTGTGGCCCAGGCCTAACACTCATATAGTTCAGTGCAACTATGAATTGCCCACAGGAAATTTAGCAACCTTAAGTTATCTTGGGTGAAACTGCAATTTGTCTAGGTGGTTTCCAATTTACAGGTGCCCTTGCTTAATATGGGATGCCCTGGAGGTCTTAGCATCACAATAAGTGCCCATTTCAAAACAAAGAAATTGATGTATAGTGGTTGACTTTAAAATGGGTAGCTGAACAGAACTAGGGTTGTATGTGTCTGCACATGTATTTTGTAGGGGAACATTGTTAGCATAATCTTTACTCTTATACCTAAAAATTGTTTGCATGTATTTATTACCTGCCTTGTAAAAGGACATAAGGAAGCCCTCCCATCACACAAAATAGAATAAAATAAAATAAGTAAGACCCACATCATGAGGAATATACCTTAACTAGTCTTGATTTGTGTAATTAGGGAACAAGAAAGAATAATACTGATTACAGTTGGCGGATGAATTGGAGCAGGGAACCAGAGGCTGTCAACTGGGAGAAAGAAGCATAGTGATTATAGCAGGTTTAGAATGTATAGTTGGAGGTGACAAAGTTTCACGCTAGTTTCTACAGGGGGTTTGAAGCTTCCCCATTGGTGAAGTCCTGAAGCTCTAACAGGTGGACATCACTGTTTAGACTCTGAGACTCACTTCCCCTTTCTGGGCTAAGGGAGGCAGCAGTTCTGTAGAAGTAACTTCAAAATTTTCTCCAAAAGTAATGCATTTAATCTGAAAGTTCAAGTGAAGTTTAACATTAATTGAAGCTGTCACACAACCTGAAATTTCTTCCCTTTCAAGAAGGTTGATTTTCCTCCCTCAGATGAAAAGTGAATGATTAATTACCCTGTCAGTATAAAAGGAGATAATAATGTTAGTAGATACTAAATTTCCTGTTAAATGGATTGCCTATTGTATTCCATTTGGATTCCATGTGTATATTTTAGAAACACATTCATCTTTATACCAAGTCACCACTGTTAAAACTTCCATACAGAAATTTTAAGCTTTTTTGAACAATGACACTCAACTTTCAGAAAAGAGTCAGCTTAGATCATCTTAAATCTTAATGTATATTAAGCCTTTTTTTGTATATAGCCTTTTTTAGAATAATTCTAATTCTTTACCTCCCCACGCCTCTCAAACCTGCATCCCTCCACATATCTACAAACATTTACAAACATTTTCCCAGCAGTTCTGATTTCATATGCACCTGTTTACATGATGTGTGCGTTCAAACCGATGCATGCCCGATTTGTGGAGGTATCTTGTACTCCAGCTACTGCTTTCTTTCCTTCCCTGTTGCTCTAGGGCATTTTATTCGTTTTCTTCACCTTTGCTATTTGAACTCTGGGCCCTTCACTACTTCAGACTCGGCCAGTACTTGACCTGTCCTTCTTTCTACAATCCATAGTTCCTACTATGAATTTATAATAAATTTAACCCCAACTTTCCCCCAGATATGTAAATCTGTTCTCAACACATTCACACACCTTAGGTATTTTATAGATTTCATCTTCTTGAAGTAGTGGCTCAAATTGGACTGGCTGCTCCCAAAGTCTACGGCATAACTGCCATCCTGGGATCTCCCTTCACTATCGTCCTATTTCTTCTTTGTGACAATTTCCCAGTTTTCCTACATCATGTAATTTCCTGTTTCTTAATTTATGCCCTCTTTTAGGTAGAAGCAACCTCCTTCAGTTGCTTCATGAGAAAGGGTTCATGGAAGGGACTTTTTTTAGACCATACATGTCTAAAAATGTCTTATGCCATCCTTAGGCTTGATTGATAAATTTAATATTGAAGAATTTTGAAGGTATTACATCCTTGTCTACTACCTTCCAGTATTGCTCCTGAGAATTTCTGTTATTCTTTTTTTAAAAAATTTTATTGGTGCATTGTAATCATACATCTTGATGAAGTTCAGGGTGGTAGAGTCATACATGCACACAGCACTCATTTAGCCCTCCCCCAGTTCCCGCCCTGTTTTCGTCCCTTCCTGTGCTCAGCATAGTGATTGACTTTGATAAGTTTGTGTATGTACATCATGTCCATTGAGGTGTTTCCCTCTTCCCCCCGCCATCACCCTCAGTTATGTCGCCTTCTTCACTCATCTCCTCCTTTATCTGGAGTGCCTCCTATGTCCCGTTTTCTCCTTAGCTTCTGCATATTAGGGAGAACATCTGACTTTTCACTCTTTGTGACTGACTAATCTCACTTAGCATAATGTTCTATAGTTCCATCCATTTCCCTGCAAATGACATATTTTGTTCTTTATGGCTGAGTAAAATTACATTGTGTACATATCCCATAGGTTTTGTAATCCATTCATCTGTTGATGGACATCTCGGCTGGTTCCATAGTTTGGCAATTGTGAATTGTGCAGCTATAAACATAGATATGCATGCATTAGTCTGGTAGTTTGGTTTCCATTCTTTTGAGTAGATACCCAGGAATGGTATTGCTGGGTCATATGATAGGTTCATTCCCATTCTTTTGAGGATCCTCCACACTGCTTTCCAAAGTAGTTGCACTAATTTGCAATCCCACCAACAATGTATTAGAGTTCCTACTTCTCCACATCCTTGCCAGCATTTGTTGTTGTTTGTGTTTTTAATGATTGCCATTCTAATTGGGTTTAGGTGAAATCTCAGGGTAGTTTTGATTTGCATCTCTCTGATTGCTAATGATGTTGAAATTTCTTTCATACATTTATTTGCCTTTAATATTTCTTCTTTTGTGAAGTGTCTATTTAGTTCACCTGTCCATTTTTTAATTGGGTTATTTGTATTTTTGGTGGTGAGTTTCTTTGTATATTACCGATGTTAGTCCTCTATCAGAGGAGTAGCTGACAAAGATCTTCACTCATTCTCTTTGCTTTCTTTTGAGGTTTTTGATAGTTTCCTTTGCTGCACAGAAGCTCTTCAGTTTAATGCAATCCCATGTATTGATCCCCATTTTAATTTCTTGTGCCTTTGGGGTCTTGTTGAGGAAGTTTTTACCCATGCCTATGTGTTGGAGTGTTGGTCCTATGCCCTTTTCAAGTAGCTGCAAGGTCTCAGGTCTAATTTCCAGATCTTAGATCCATCTTGAATTGACTCTTGTGCAGGGTGAGAAAATGGGGTTTATTTCCATTTTTCTGTGTATGGATAAACAGTTTTGCCAACACCATTTGTTGAAGAGGCTCTCTTTTTTAGCCAAAGTAGTTCTCAGCAACAAGAACCATGCAGGAGGCATTGCAATACCTGACTTCAAACTATACTCCAGAGCCATAGTAATAAAAACAGCACGGTATTGGCACAAAAACAGACACATAGACCAATGGAGCAGAATAGAAGATATAGAAACAAATCCGCACACTTACAGCGAATGTTATTCTATTTTTGATCTTTAGTTTAAAGCCTCTTTCTTTTTTCTCTTTAGAAGCATGTGCTATTTTCTTTTTCTGGTATCTCCTTTTCATCCTCTTTGGATACTTCAGAAATCAGGTTCTACAAATTTCCATGCCTTTTGGAGGTTCTATGGTGTGAATTGGATTGCTTAACTTCTTCACTGCCAATTTAGGATTCAGCTTTCTGGGACATGCTTTTCAGTTTCAAGTTGTTATAGTTACTATTACTGTTTTCTCCTTTTGCCATTGGGGCTTGTGCCTAATAACAAACATAAAAAACTTTACTATGGTATTAGTAAGGTGTTTGGGAGGATCAGAGGTGTTTGCTCTTCCATCTATTTCCAGAACCCTTCCTATTTGCTCTTCAGCCAGCTCTGCTGTGGGTTTTGCCCCTGTTGTGAGATGTTGTGGATGCTTCTCTGTCCTTGTCGTACTTGCCTTCTCAGCAGTGTTTGATGTAGATGTGTCTGCTCTCTCCTTTTTCAGATGATCTCCTCTTTTGCTTCAAGGAGTCCACCCTGGGCAGGGGTTTCTAGTCACTGGCCGATCCTCTCAGCTTCTTAGCTGGTTACTTCGCTGTATCCAGCCTCTAGGTAATGGAGTTCCTCAGGCTCAGTTTTTGGAGCCTCATCTCTATCTTCATTCTCCCTATTGGGTTTAACCCTGTCCCCTGGCTTGAATACAATATATGTGCTGATGACACCACTGAGATCTCTCCTCTGAACTTCAGATTCACTTATCTGCTCCCACTCAATCTCTTTGGGCATGTTGTGAACAGAACTCTTGGGTTTCCCTCAAGCCTGCTTCTTCTTCAGTCATCCCTCCATCAATAAGTGACACTGCCACATCTAGCTAGTTGCTCAAACAAATCGGATTTATAAAAGTGAGCTCTTTAAAAGTGTTGAGGTCATGAAAGGCAAAGCCAGGGAGACTCTTGTAGATTACAAGATATAAAAAAGACATGATAACCAAATGCAATGCATAATCCTGGATTAGATTCTGGTTTTTAAAAAGCCAGCTATAGAGAATATTATAGGGACACTTGGGGAAATTTGAAAATGGATTGTGTATAGATAAAACTGCATCAATGGTGTTATACTTATGTCAGAAATTGTCCTTTATTTAGGAAATACAAGTTGAGGCTTCTAGGGCTGATGTGTTATGTTACCTGTATTCATTTCAAATGGTTCAGAAGAATCTTTTATCAGGAGGGCGGGAGGGAGGGAGAAAACAATTGCAATGCAATGTTAACAATTGGTGACTCTAGGTGAAGGGCATATGGTGTACTATTGTATGTCATTGTACTGTTCTGTTATCTTATTGTAGGTTTGAAAGTTTTTTCAAAATAAAAAATTGGAAAAAATCAGCAATGGAGCAGAATTAATGAAAAGATACTTCAGGGCAATTTTCAAGCCCCAAATGCTGAGATCCATTTTAAAGCATACTATTAAATGTAACAAATTCTAAGGTATACACAATGACAGTGCTGCTATGTTCAACTGGGAGGAAATAAGATGGAGTAGAAGCAAGGCCTTTCTGGAAGTTACTTCTTTAATAATAATGATAATAGAAAAAAATTGGGATGAAAGTAAATTTCAACTGCCCACCAGAGGGCAGTGCAGACAATAATTCTGTTGTCCACAGCAGGCCCATGGAAAGTTCTGGTTTTCTTTCCCATATAACTGGCTCCACATGAGGTCACTATTTTCTGCACAAAACATTTTTAGGGTTCTTAGATCACTTAGACCCTTTCAGAAGAGAGAATGTGGATAGTAATACTGCTTCCCATTTCTTTCTCCCCTCTCAAATCTGTTTCTAAATTTTGTGGATTTTAGCTTTTGGCTGCTATGATTCATATAATCTTTGGAAGGATCTAAATATGGGAGGCGTAGATCTATATTCCTATGTGTAATCCAAAGGTCAATATCACATTTTCCCACTAGCATATCAGGATTTATGTCTTTTTATTATAAACTACCAAGTCATACTCTTACTGCAATTAATCTTTAGATTTCCTAGGATCTATAAAAATTCTAGGAATTTCATTTGGTGATTTTACCTTCCTTAATACAGTGATGTGCCTTTTTACTGAGTGGTTGACCTAGAAGAGCCATCTTGCTGTGTGCTTACCCAGAAAAGATGGGTTAATGTAAATGTAGAAAATTACCCAGCAAATTAAAAGATTATGCTGTGGGAGGTAGTGGTTCTTTCTCCTAACACTTACCCAATGCCTATGGAGCCAGATTGCACTAGACTAGGAATTAAAGTGCACAAAGGGTATATTAGAGTTAGCCTCAAACTCTTAAGATGCTTATAGTTAAACTAAGGGGGAAGGCAAGCCCCAAACAAATTTAGACATGGCCTCTGGAAGTAAGTAGTAAGTTTAGATATAAACAAAAGTGCTTCAGGGTGAGGAGGACAGGTGATGAGTGAGGATTGTTGCAGATAGAAATGGAGGCTATCACTCATCCTAGCTTGACACAGAATTCTGCTTAGAGGTCCTTCAAGGCCAAACTCAGCCTGAGGACAACACCAGCCTCTGGATAGCTTGCTCTGACCATCCCCACATGAATGAAGTGCCTGTCCCATGTTCTCCTTGCAGCCAGTTCACTCCTCTATTATAGCATGCTATTCTTGGTTGTTAATTCGCATCTCTCCTGAGGACAAAGACTGGTGACTAAAGGTTGGTGCATTCTCTCATTCTGGTTCCATTCTGGTCCTGTAAGTGCTGTCCTCTCTTCGGTGCACTCTCTTTTTTCCTCTTTTTTTTTCTTTTTCCTTTTTCTCAAATACAATGGCATAGACTCAAGGAGATAAAAGGAATTAACACCCATTGAGTGCCTTCTTTGTGTCGGGCACTGAACTCACTGTTAGGTGCTTTGTGAGCATTTTCTCGACCTTGTTCTTCTAACAAATACAGTGAGCTTCTTCCTCTATCAGGTCTTTGTCCTTGTTGTCTCCTCTCCTAGGAGCTGTTTTTCTCAAGTTCTCAAGAAGGTTGCTGCTAACAATTTCTTTTCTGCTAACGATTATGAATAGTTTACAAATTATACTTCTTAATTTTATTGGGTAGGTTAGCCCCTCTCCTCTCAGCAGTAGGTTGGGCCTCATGGACAGGAGTGAGCTGAAGTCTCACTGAGATTCTTTGATCTCCTCCTTCTCTCTGTATATCCTTGCCCTTTTAGCTGCTCCTCCAGAACATGGAGTCCTGTTACTAGATGTCTCAACTTAGTTTAATAATTATTATTATTGTGTGTGTATGTGTGTGTGTGTGTGTGTGTGTGTGTGTGCGTGTGCGTGTGTTACTGGGGACTGAACCCAGGGGCTTTCTACCTTTGGAGCTATACCAGGGGCATTCTACCTCTGAGCTACATACCCCAGCTCTATTTTATTTTTTATTTTGAAACAAGGTCTCACTAAGTTGCAAAGGGCCTCACTAAGTTGCTGAGACTGGCGGTAAACCTGTGATCCTCCTGTCCCAGCCTCCCAAGTACTAGGATTACAGGTGTACATCACTGTGTCTGGCTACTAATTATTATAGTTGCTTCATTTCCATCTAATTATAACTGGTAGTGTCATCTAGACCCTTTGTCTTCTGGGAGATGAGGTGTTGAGTTTTTTGGTTAGCCTTCCTTTTTGAGACTGGGCTAACCTATCATCTCTTAACAGTTTTATTCTTCATAACCTATAAGTAGACCAGACCTTTATAAAAAGACATACAGTCACAGGTCACTTAACAACAGAGACAAGTTGTGACAAATGCATCATCAGGTGATTTTGTTGTTGTACAAACATCATAGAATGTACTTACACGAACTAAAATAGCTATAACATCATTCGCTGATATAATCTTAACGGACCAACATCTTATATGAGGTCTGACATTGACCAAAATGCTGTTATGCAGCACGTGACCATATACATAATAATAATAATAATAATAATAATAATAATATAAAACCCTATCTATTGCTACAGATTAAGAGTTAAAACAGTATAACCAAGTGTTCATATTCTGATACACTGTAAAATCTTAAAATCTTACTATTTTTGAAGGTTTAATTCTAGTCTTGACTCTTCTGTTATTTTCTACATCTATAGTAACCCACATTAATCTTTCCTGCTCTGATTTCCTGTGGTCTATGTTCTTCATTGACCACTTCATTGACCACTTAATCTAAATCTAGAAAGTATAGGTACACATTTGTGTACCTATACTTTATATGACCAATGAAATGGTAAAATGCTAGTTGATTGTGGCAGTGCCTTTCCAATTTTTGCAATGTTCAAAAAGCTTCACTTTTTAAAGGGCATATTTGAAGCAAAATATCTTTAAATAGCTTATGTTTTAATGGAGCTTTACTTGTCTGCTTAAAAGCAATTTAAAAATAATTCATCTAGGGGCTGGGGATGTGGCCCAGTGATAGAGCATGTGCTTATCCTGTACAAGGCTCTGGGTTTGACCCCCAACACCAACTCCTTCCCAAAATTTCATCTCATTTAGTTTTTCTTAAGAGCATTTTCATTTAAAATATGACTAATATTTCTCCACATTTTATTATCCATTTTATTCTCAGTATTCACTTAAGAAGACTGATGTTATTGTATTCAGATATAATGCACCAAAGAAGTGTTTTAAGAGAGAAAGAATATTAATTCTTTCCTGTAGCTTACCTATAAAAGGCCATTTGGGAAAGTACAACCATTTTAATATTTTATAGAATTTTGGGGTGGATTTTTATAGTTGCTATAGTAAAGATATTTTCATACTTCTATAGAAAATGTTTAAAGATTTCTTAGATAAATAATCAATATTTTAATAGCCATAATTGACTAAGCTTCCTAATTATATGTTGAGCTTTCTAATTCTTGCCAGAGCTGCTTCTTCCTGGAAAAGCTCAAACATCAGTCTCCAATCAGTTAGGTTAATCTCTAATCTTATAATATAATTAAATTCATCTGACCTGGTTACTGGGCATATTTTGGACATAAAGATTGACACTTCTCATGAAGCCACTAAGAATATTTCAATTTTAAAATTGACGTTTTGGAATCAGTCTTTCTTTGTCAGTTTTACTTAACAAATATTCCTTAAAAAGTAACCTGTTTTTATTAATGTACCATTAAAATCTGAAGTTGTTATAAAATATGTATAGAGCAAAATGACTTTAAAAACTAATGACATTCCTTTGTATTTATAGAGATACTTTCTAGTTGGGAGTAATCATGCAGAAACAAAATACCGTGTCTTGAAAATTGATAGAACAGAACCAAAAGATTTGGTCATAATTGATGATAGGGTAAGTATCTTCCAAACCTGACTACAATCAGATACTTTCATATATGTGTTGTTTAAAGAATCTGAAATGTCCTTACAGCTTTTAGTGATATATTATTTTTAATCATGTATCTAAAGTTACAATTATTTTTCTTGGTTGACTAGAATTTGAATCTCTAATCTGATTTTTAGAAATAACTAATGTCAAGAACTATGTTAGAAATATAATTTGTCCCTCGATTTGATTTTCAAAAGCACCCTCCTCAGATAAGATAATGAATATATATATTTTTAAAGAGTTGACATTTTAAGGATCCAGTGTAACTTAATATTGCATCTACCAAAGAGAGATTATCTATTACTACGCTTTAGTATGAAGTTACTTGAAGTCAGGGAAGACTTCTCTGCTACAGACTTATTATTACATTGCTAAAAGTCACCTCTAGGGCCTCTTCTGATGACTGGCTATACACTAAAGAAATGTTAAACTATTCTTATCCAGATATTATGTTACACAGAGTCAGTAATACAGAGGTTTAATTTAGGTAGCACAAAAACATGAAGGTGTTAGTCAAAAGTATAAATACAACTTAGTCCTGTTGAATAGTTAATTTTAGCTTTTCAAATGAAATAACTTACTCTTTGTATTGAATTCCTGCTTGTGAATATTTCTGAATCCATACTGATTCCTGGTTTTTCAAGTATATTAGTAGCTACAATTTGGAATTCATTTTCATTAAGTTCTTTCCACAACTATTTTCTGTGTTGTAATAATTTTGGATAAGTTCTCTTTTATGATTTCCTGCACTCCTCCTGGGAGTCCATCACCCCCCATCTGCTTGGGAGTTTTTATTAATATAATGTATACTTCTTGGTTTTATTTGGAGATCAGAGTGCGTGATTAAGGAGCCCTTTGAGAATTTAATGGCTATGGGCCTTTCCATAAAATGTATATATATTAAAAAATTTGCACATAGTTTTAAGGGATTCACAGACTTACTGAAATATGCTTGTGAACTCCTTAAATCTCTGAATCTCTGGTTCACAGTATAATGTTATAACATCATTTTTAATATAGCAATGTGATCTAATAATTTAATATAACATTAATTGCTAATGTTAAAGAGCTTGTTGGCTTTTTAAAATTGTACCTTAGTCATACATTATTATTAGTTACTTATTGAAATAGCTTATGATTCTTATAGGCAACTTTTAGTTTTGAGGGGTAAATAATAAAGAGTAAGCACAACCTTATAGATTACATATGCTTATTTTTAGCATGTATATACTCAACAAGAAGTACGGGAACTTCTTGGCCGCTTGGATCTAGGAAATAGAACAAAGATGGGACAGAAAGGATCCTCTGGGTTATTTCGAGCCGTCTCAGCTTTTGGTGTTGTAGGTAAGAAATGTGTCTCTATCTGACTACCTTTTTTTTTTTTTTCTACATAGACTACTTTTAAAGAGAGCTTGTAAGGCTAATAGCTTTATAGTTATAACCCATCTTCTGGCTTTGGTAGTTTAAAACTTCATTATCCATCAGTCAGATATCAAATAGCATTTATATAGCATCTGATTGCATGCTGAACATTGCTCAGTTTTATATAGTATATGAACAAATATAGAAATGTTTTTGGGTGTTTGATGAGTCTGATGTCTGGCTGATTGTGGAATGAAAAAGTAACTCTAGCTTGGACTGTAAACATTTGCCCTGCCATTCATCAGCTAGAACAACAGATACAGTAACACTAGCTTTCAAATTAACAGGAATTTCTCCTAAAGACAGGCTGCGGCAACCAAGTGTCCTAACTCTTTTCTTTGGGAGACGACTGCTTTCTTACTGAGAAATTTTTTAAAAAATCACATACCATAGCTGGGCGTGGTGGTGCATGCTTGTAATCCCAGTACTTGGGAGGCTGAGACAGGAGGCTCACAGGTTCACGGCCAGCATCAGCTTCTTAGTGAGGACCTCCGCAACTTACCCTGTTTCAAAATAAAGAATAAAAAATAGGGCTGTAGCTCGGAGGTAGAGTACCCCTATGTTCAATCCTCAGTACTGCCAAAAAAAAAATCACATACCATCAGAAACTTTGCTGTTTAAAATTATATCAGTAAGATAAAACATCCAGTTATTAATCTGCACTTTAAAGTCATTATAACACAGAAAAGCGGTTTATTTTACAGCTTAGGTGCAGAACTTCAGATAAGGGGTTTCTGGACACAATACTCGATAGCTATGTTGACTTTGTTGTATTCAAGGAAACCAGACTCTGGGTCTACTTCATAGTCCAGACTTGATGCTGATCTCTGTAATCCAGTGCGCGTTGGTTTGAGCCTCTTCATTTAAATTTTCCCTCAGCTCTGCCCCTCTTTCCTTTACTTTAGTGAGAGGCTCTGCAGTCCCTTCATTGTGGTGGGTCAGTAAACCTGTCTTTACTGTACTATGAGTTTGTGTCTGATTGGGCTAGGACAGAGGACAAAAATAAATGCATATGAAGTAATTCCAAGATTATAATTAAGAGCCAAACTGTATTAGTTAAATTGGTTTGGGGATTACATAAGAGGTAGATGACTTGAACCTGGAATGGCCAGGAAAGATTTCCTGGAGTAGGGGGGACTTGAGCTGGACCCTGTGGTGGAATACAATATGGATAGGTAGAGGGAAGCGAAGAGGGGACTGCGGTAGGGGTGACAGCAGAGGTGCAGGCGTGAAGATGTCCACGGGAGTGGGAGTGCTGGGAGCAGTCAGGTGAGGCCAAATTGCTTAGGGCCTTGGGAACTTGCAAATTAGAGCAGAGGGAAAGGACATTTCAGCATCTCTGCTGCCAGAACCTTATTTTGAGTGTTTTAAAAAATATATTTACAAAATTATTTCTGTCTATATGTAATACTAATTAGCTCTATAGATGTCAACAATACGGACTGAAAAAAATTTGTAGTATTCTGATTAGCACTTTCTATTTTGACTGTTTGTTGAAACCTTGATTATATTCTGCCAAATTTGGAGTTGTATTTCTCTCAAAGCTTCTATGTAACTCTTTCAGGTTCATTTTGGGTCTTAGTGGCTGCCAGGGAAGGTAGAGTGGCACGGCATGGCTGGCTTCTTCTCTGGAGGCTTGCTGCCTGTGATGTGCTTTACGCTGAGTCTCGGCAAGTCCTTCAGGTTTACCTGTTGGGTGGAGAAGTGTTTGTGGGCTTGGGTATGTCTGTGTCATTTGAGTTCATGTGTTTTAATTCAATAAACATCAAATGCCACTTTAAGTCCTGCTTGTATTTTAAGAAAAAAAGACTTGGGAACAGTGTGTCTTGAATTCAATAGGCATTCATTTTTTTGGATTTGTATGTGTCCTTTTATTTTTTAAGATGTAACCAAATTTATAATCAATCATCAACCAGTCAACAGAGCACATAAGGAAACAGTCATTTGTTCATTCATTTATTGTTTCAGAATAACCCACATTATTCTAAACATGATACCCATATTGTTGTTGGATTTTACATGACCATCACTTCTTTTTTTAATATACTTTTTTTGGTGCATTGCAGTTGTACATTATACTAAGGTTCAGAGCAATAGGGACATACATGCACACAGCACTAGGTGTGTTCCCTTCTGGATGTCACCCCACTCCCTCCTCCTTCCCATACATATTATTGAGATTGGTATTGCTAACTTCATATCCATACGTAGCATTATTTGAACTGTTTCCTTCATCAAGTCTCCCCCCTTCCCTTTTCACCTCCCTCCCCAAGTCCCTTTCCACTGTTCTACTGACTGGTATTCATCCTCATTTATCTGAAGTCTCTTTTGCTTTCTATTTTCTAACTTCCACATATGAGAGAAAACATACAACCCTTCATTTTCTGAGACTGGATAATCCCACTTAGCATAATATTCTCTATTTCCATTCATATTCCTGCAGATGACATAATTTTGTTCAGTATGGCTAAGTAAAATTCCATTGTGCGTATATACCACAGTTAAATAATCCATTCACCAATAGTTGCTTAATAGTTTCAATATTACATACACCTTAGGAAATGTCCATGAAAAAGTTAGAAACTTGAAAACCAAAGCAGAGGGGGATTATGTCTCAGCATCTCTACTGCCAGAACCTTATTTTGAGTGCTTTCTTTTTTTTTTTAAAAGAAAAAATTTATTTTTTTAACGTGCTTTTATTGGTGCATTGGAGTCTTACATTGCAATGAATATCTATTTGATGTTAACATATATGCACACAGCTCTTAGTGCCCCCCCGCCTCTCCCCACCCATATGAAGTACCAAGAATGATGTTGGTGAGTGCTTTCTTTTTGATAATACTTAAAAAATTATCTCTGTGTTTTTTATTTTTTTTGCGGTACCAGAGATTGAACTCAGGGGCATTCTACCTCCGAGCTACACCCCCAGCCCTATTTTTTATCCTTTATTTTGAAACCGGGTCTCATGAAGTTGCAGAGGGCCTCACTAAGTAGCTGAGGCTGGCTGCGAACCTGGATCCTCCGGTCTCCACCTCCCAAGTACTGGGATTACAAGCGTGCGCCACCACGCCCGGCCTATCTCTGTGTTTTTTAAACCTGCTAGACTATATGTAATATAGTTGTTGATGTTGTTTGCCTAATTTTTAATCTGTTGATAACCAACCTTGCAAACGTAGAAACCTTGTTTGAATCAACTTATAAACAAGTTTATAACCAGATATTTATTTTACACATAAGCATTGGTTAATAAACTTTGGGTGAGGCTGAAGGAATCTTCATATTTCTCTTAAAGGTGACATTCTTAACTATTTCTGTTGTAGTTAGAGGCCTCTTTGGTTTGAGGATGTTCTTAGCTGCTGAAGTCAGTGAAAGACCCACTAACTAATAAAGTGACACAATAATGTACTAAATACACAGTTATTATTTTTATGGAGATGCATTTTATGTATTCTAGTTTAACCATGTAAATAAAGTTTAGGATCAATGAAAAGTAAACAGAAAGTTAATAAAAGTCTGACTTTTTTTTTGTACTGGGAATTGAACTCAAGAGTATTCTACCTCCGAGCTAGACCCCCAGCCCTATTTTATTATTTTTTTTTAAATTTTGAAATAGGGTCTTGCTAAGTTGCTGAGGTTGACTTTGAAGCTGCTATCCTCCTGTCTCAGCCTCCTAAGTACTGAGATTATAGATGTGCACCACTATGCCTGTCTAAAGTGTGATTTTTTTAGCACTATCTTAGAAATAATGAGGGGCTATAAAACATAAAATACTTATCTTTGAAAATAATGTATCATCTAGCTGTAAAAATAATTCCTGTATGAAATGACTAGAGTGGTTGTCTTCTATTCTAAAGCTAAAATAGTTTCTCTAATAACTTTCAGCATACTTAGTTTGAGGATTTTTTTGTTGGAATATTTTGAACTGTTAATCATTTTAACTTATTACACAATCTGTAAGAATCCAGGGCAGTGCTTCTCGACTCTTTGTAGTAAAGGACCAATCCCCTATCCCCCGATACTTTGTGGACCAAAACATGATACTATTTGTAGTAGAGGACCAGTTAGTTTACCACCCCCACTATGTTGTAGACCACAACATGTTGCTATGATGCATAATCTAATGTACAATGCAGATTGTACCATGTGTGACTCAAAACACAAGTTCATTGATATCCAAACTAGTCTGTGTCCTGTTCAAGGTAAATTCACTGACTATGGACACAGGTGTGTGGCAATTTCAAATTGCTCCAAAGTTTCTAACTCCTTATTTTCAATGTTTTTACTTGTCTTTTCATGGTACAGAAAGCATATGGACCAGCATGGGTCCCTAGACCCTATTTGGAGTATTATTGACCTAGAGGATTTTCTTTTCTATAAACATGGGTTGATCTAGTCCTATAGGTACCTTGCCATTTCCAGGTCTGCTCCACTGTTATTTGGTGGAGAGCGGGAAGTTTGGGACACCACTGGATGGGATCATGAGCATTTATCACAAAGTCAGTTTATTTCATTCTGGGCATGTGAATGGAGTAGGTGGTTGATGGTCTGGAGTTCTGAATACTATCAGCTCTGTGACTATCCCAGCCCCTTTGATACATAGCCCTTAGGTCTATGTTCTTTTTCTGCCTATATCAACTGTTGGGATAGTCTTTTAAGCTGCTAGTATGTTAGAGGGAAAGTGGTAAAATAAATGTCACTATAGTAAATTAAATGATAGGCTAAGCTGTTACTTAACACCCTAAAGACAGATGGATCAAGGTAACAATGACAACAACAAAATGAGAGTGCCTGAGTAGTTGGGGATCAGTAAGATTTGATGTTAGAGATGTCACTTGAGTTCCAGAGAGCTCTGTTGTGCAAAGGCCCTAGGTACCTTGTGGAGAGTTTTCGCACTTCTCTGCTGGGGGGCTGTTCTCACTGAATGTGTTCAGGATGATAGCTGGCTGGCATGGTGACCCCCAAGCAGGATGCTGCATTATTCCCTGTTAGTGAGTTGGTGGGGTTCTCTCTAGCTCCCAGAATGACACACCACTCTACCCACTCTTACTTTGCTTGGTGCTCCCTCTTAAGTGACACAGCTTTCCTTACTTTAGAGGGAGAGAAATCACTTTTTCAGGGGGACAGTCATCTTGTCTTCTCCAAAGTACTCTGTGAAATTGGTCTGGGGTCAGAAATACGTAGAATGAAGATGAAAAAAATGTGTTCAATATATTAGAGTCATGAATAGTCTGATTTTTGGTAGATGCCTGTGCCAAACTAACATCTTTAATCGTTGTTTGTATTTGACAGGAATTTTTTATATTTTATTTTATATTTAGGGGTACTGGGGATGGAACCCAGGGGCATTCTACCTCTGAGCTACACCCCCAGCCCTATTTTATTCTTTATTTTAGCAGGGTCTCACTAAGTTGCGGAGGGCCTCACAAGTTGCTGAGGCTGGCCACGAACTTGCGATCCTACTGTCTCAGCCTCCCAAATACTGGGATTACAAGCATGCACCACCACGCCTGGCTTGACAGGAATCTTTTTAAAAGAGAGAGACATTTCCAGTTGATAGTAAAAAAGAAGAAGAAAGTAATTTCACTTCTATTAATGACATTTGTGCTGGAAGAAGTCTTGTACAGTATATTTACTTTTCTTCAAATTATGAAGGGAAATATAGAATGATATAAATAGGCTGGAGCTAAAAACATAAAATTGAAATTCAGTTGGAATGCAGGTGGAGAGAATTTTTGTGTAAAAAATAAATAATTTATTTTAGAAATATTTATTACTCAAACCTAATTGGATTCTCCTTTTGAATTTTTATTCTGCTTCCAAGAGACTTACTTTTGTAAGTTTTCCCTTTCTGAAAGAATCACTGCTTCCTCACTTGTTTTTAATGAGATTCTCATCAGCTTTTTCTCTTTCCTTCCGGTTCCTGTGTCCTTCGCTTTAGTAAAAGAATTTTTGACTATAAGGGAGGAAGGAGCCTAAGTGAACATTTTTTAAAAAGCAGTTTGTGCTTTGCTAATCTCTAAAATAAAAGTATTTTTATTGTTTTAGTAGCATATTTTCTCAATAGTGTGGCTAGTAACATCCTTGAGGAATCTTCCCACTGTAGATTTTAGCTCATTTATGTTAAAATATTCAATTCATAGTTTCCTTTTTTGTCAGTTGAGTATAACATGACACAGACAATAGGTATTTGTCAATTTTAGAGCAGAAACCCAAAGCATCAGATCCTAGTTTAGACTTTATTAGAATTTAAGAAAGCATATGCAGGTTAGTTTGAAACGATAGTTATGCTAGGTATAAGATTCTTGGTTGACAGTTATTTCATTCAATACTTTGAATGTAGCATCCTCTTACCTTCTGGTTCCATTACTTCTGATGAGGTCATCGATACATGACTTAACTGATACCCTGGGAGTAAGTTGAGGCAAGGGACCCAGGATTCTTAACTTGTCATGCCTGGGGTAGAGCTTCCACCCTACAAGTAGGGAATGAGTAGAAGAAAGAACCCCAGACCTCAGTCCCACTGAGCAGAAACTGTGGTTTTAGACTGGGAAGTGGGGCGAGAGGAAGGAGCCCTGTCCTCTTGGTTGTACCTGCCTGAAGTAGACAGCCTGTCACTCTGGACTGGGAGGGGGTGTGGTGTGGAAGCAGGCCCTGATTCAGATGCCATGGACTTGCTGTTCTTACCAAGATTTAGCTGGTTTTCTTGAGTTAATATTTCTCCATTTGCTATATGTCTGTAGGACAATTTCCAGAAACTTTCTATGTTCTTTGTTTTTATAACTTTCACCAGTTCTGGTTGTTTCCCTGGGGAGAAGGTCTGCTGAGCTCCTCACATTGCCCCCTTCCTCCCCACTACCAAGAAAGTCAGTTTTAACTCCTAAAGCAAAAGTGCTGGGAGTCAAAAAGGTTTTTTTTTTTAACTAATTATTGTGTTGCTGAATTTTTTATTCTGCTAAATATGAATGCATATGGATCTTTCTTGAAGCATAAAACATAAGCATTCTAATGTTTTGACATAAAATATAACTATTTTATATGTCTCCACTACAATTTGAGCCCCAAATCCAAAATCCGACATACTTCAAAATCCAAAACCTTTTGAATGCCAACAGAACACACTCGTGAAAAATTCCACACTATAAAACTTGTTTTATGCACAATTATTAAAAATATTACATAAATTACTTTCCAGCTATGTGTATAAAGTGTATATGAAACATAAATGAACTTCATGTTTAGACTGTGTCCCATTCCCAAGATATTTCATTTTGTATATACAAATGTTCTAAGATGTGAAAAAAAATCTAAAATCCAAAGCACTTCTGGTCTCAAGCATTTATCCCCTCTTTTTTAAAATGTGCTTTTATTGGTGCATTGTAATTTCACATCACAATGAATATCAATTTGATATTAACATACATGCATACAGCTCTTAGTGTCCCCCTGCCTCCCCCCCATATGGAATACCGAGAATGACATTGGCATTTTCTCATATGTGCACATTGTTTATGATAGTAATTCCATTGATTCACTTCTTTCTTGCCCTTCCCCTCTCTTAGACCACTTCCCTTGCTCCACTAAGGGTTCTCCACTATTGTCCTGAGTCCCCTTTTGTGTCCCCACTACTCCCTAGGTTACGCATATTAATGAAAACATATGACTCTTTTAGCATTTTGGATAAGAAATACTCAACTTGTATTTATAAAAAGCTTAACTATCAGAAATGACATTTGTAGATCTCATGAAAGATGGGTAATTTTCTGGACATACTATTTTTTACCTAATCCCTTTACTTTTCTGGAAATTGTCATTACTTCTCTCCTACCCAATGTAAATCACCTAGTTATTGTATAAAATGGCTTACAATGTAATGTGACCCTATCCCTTGGACAGAGTTAATTGGCCCAGGGCTGGGCACCCAACCCAAATTGGGTTAGTCCAAGTCCTTTCCTAGGAATTCTGGAATTGAACTTGCTAAAAAGGACAGCTTCTTTCTAGTGAGAAGGGTCAGCAGCTGTATTGCCCTGCACATGATTCAGAAAAGTAGACCTGGGGTATGGAGAGAGAGAAGAATGATACAGATGTTCAGAGACACTTCTTGACTAGACATTTTCTGACACTTAGTCACACATTTGCCCCTGTGTGTCATGGATCACTTCCATATCCTTAAAATTAAAATCTTTTTAAAGTTTAAGTTGGCTCAAGTTGAGTTGTATCAATAGTTATCAAGAAGCCGGGCGTGGTGGCGCACGCTTGTAATCCCAGTACTTTGGGAGGCAGAGACTGGAGGATCTGGGTTCGCGGCCAGCCTCAGCTCTCTCTCTCTCTCTCTCTCTCTCTCTACTTAGTGAGGCCCTCTGCAACTTCGTGAGACCCGGTTTCAAAATAAAAGTATAAAAAATAGGGCCAGGGGTGTAGCTCGGAGGTAGAACGCCCCTGGGTTCAATTCCCGGTACCGCAAAAAAAAAAAAAATAGTTATCAAGAGTCCATGAAGTTTATTTTTTCCCAGAATATGTCCTCAAAACATTTATCCATTGGTAATTTTTTTTTTAAGAAGGGGAAGGAGGTTCTGTGCTCAAAAGAAGCCAGAAAGGCACCTTACCAAGATTCACAATGCACATTAGCAGAGTACTTGAAGGTTCTGAGAATTTATGTGGGCTTTTTGTTTGTTTGTTTTAAGTTTCTTTGGCCTAGTATTTTCCTGATTTATTTGCTTACAGTCACTTTTCTCCTCCTGGAATCTGTTAACTGGTATTTCCTGGAGAACACATTAGAGGAAATGCTTTCATAGGTATTTAAATCTTACCATCAAATGAAACTAGGCTACCATTCAACTGTGTGCCTTGTCTGTGTTCTTTTAGTTTGTAGAGAATGACAGTTATTGAATTGGGCTTTGCCACTTGAAACAGGCCTAAGAAATGTGTCCTTGACACTGCTGGAGAGTTCTCCTGAGGTTGTGTCCCCTTTATCACATACCTTTTTATGAGCACTTGCTCTAGAATTATCTCCAAGTTCTCAGAAATAGGATATCTTCTCCAAGTAAATGATTGGGTTTTTATCTTTTAGTCACTGTGTCTGATGTAATTGGATGTGTGTTCCTCTTGAAAACACAGAGGCAAATGTGAATAGTACATGGGACCTTAAGATGTATTCTTATATATTACTTTTATTATTGGCTTCATCTTACTATTTGTAAACATTGTGTTTTTTGCTGTAATTTTCTCCTTCATACTTATCAATCTTTGCCTCTGTGTGTGTGCGTATAAGTAAAACTGTGGCAAAAACATAAAATATGCCATCTTAATCTTTTTTTTTTTTTGCAGTACTGGGGATTGAACCCAGGGTCATTCTACCTCTGAGCTACACCCCCAGCCCCATTTTTTATTCTTTATATTGAAACAAGGTCTCACTAAGTTTCAGAGGCCTCACTAAGTTGCTAAGGCTGGCTGCAAACCTGTGATCTTCCTGTCTCAGCCTCCCAAGTACTGGGATTACAAGCGTGTGCCACCATGCCTGGCTCATCTTAATCATTTTTAAGTGTACAGTTCAGCAATGGTAGTGATACCAGAGACCAGAACTTCTGACCCAGTGACAGTAGAAATGAAACTGGCCTAAAGAGTACAAGCTCAAAGACAAAGCCTTATTAGGGGTGGGCATTTAGCTTCAAGGAGAGGGGAGACAGCACAGAGAGACAGAGAGACAGAGAGACAGAGAGAGATACTAGGCTGCTCCCTGAATAAGGGAAGGGACAAGCCTTTTATCAGGTTCCTGGGGGTGGCCTCGGGTTTGGCTGACCATGGTCTCAGTCGCAGTTTTGGCAGGGGCTCCAGAACAGTCCTTATCACTTGAGGGGCAGCCCCCACTCCTTTTGCAGGATGTTTATTTAAGACCTGTGAGCCTGGAAGGGGAGCAGTCCAGTTCCCATGAAGTGATTGCTCCTGTTTAGGGGGCATCTCATCATGTGGTGATCTGCCTGCAAGGCTGTGATGTTTCTGGAAGGTGTAGGGCAATGACTGAAACAGGACATTGTAACGGCTGGCAGTTGAATGTCCCTGAAATCTTAAGTACATTGATTACACTTATCTTGGTGTCCTCAGTCTTAAAGACAGTTTAGGTAAATTTAGTGTCAATGAACCTTATATTACCAGTTTTTAGACAGACATTCCTTAAGTGAGTAATATGCCTATATGCAGAAGGCCTCAGGAATGCATCTGCCCTTTGTCCCTGTGGTGGTCCCCGACTCTCAGTAACTCTATGTACCTTATTGTGCAACAGATCCTTAGATCTATGTAGAATTAAAAGTCCATGTAGATCTTTTCATCTATGTAGAATTAAAAGTCTATACCCATTGAGCAACTCCCTTGTGTTTTTGCTTAAGGCACCTCAATCCTATTTGGAATGAGATTAAAGGACTTAATGAATTAAGTAGAATTTTTCTCAATAAGTGAGATAAATGGACAGTAAGGAGATTTCTAGAGAACAATTCTAAGACAACCAAATTTTTGTATAGGTATAAGTCATAGAAATAAAGTAGGAATGTGTTAAAAGTCTTTGGCCTTTTAAATATGTATCTAAAAAATTACTAAGTTTTTAAAACATATTTTTCTTTTTGTTTCACAGGTTTTGTCAGGTTTTTAGAAGGTTATTATATCGTGTTAATCACTAAAAGGAGGAAGATGGCAGATATTGGTGGTCATGCAATATATAAAATTGAAGATACAAATATGATCTATATACCCAATGATTCTGTACGGATTACACATCCTGATGAAGCTAGGTATGTATTGGTGGTAGCTACTTATTTTTCTAATGTGGTAGACCAACTAGAAAACAAAATAGAATCAAAGAATTATAAATATTATATGAAAAGGTCAAATGTTAGTTCTGAATTATACAACTTTTGTTCAAGGCTATTAAGGCTCCATTGTGACAGTTGATTCAGACAAGATCAACAATGGTTATATTTACAAAGAGGAAAAGAAATTCTTATAATTATTAAAAAATCTCAGACATCCAAATTGTTATGGGAGAAGAGATGATTCTGAAAGGGTCTGAGGAATTCCCAGTGGGAGAGAGAGAGGAAATCTGGTGGGGTTCCTTGGCTTACATGACAGAAAAGAATTTCAACATGCTCCAGTCGAGGCATAGACAGAGGTGTGTTTAGGAAACGAAGAAACTTACATTCAAGGGGGGATGTGGGCCACCTGGAGATGGAGAGAGGCCCTTGGGGGTTCACAGCTCTCCCTTTAAAAGAAGCTTGGTGAGGGCTGGATCTGGGAAGGTATGTGAGGATGACATCAGTCTGGAGATCACAAGTTGGATTATGGAGGTCTGGTTATTTCTGGATCCTTGACATGGTCTCCATTGTCTGATCAATAGATATTCTGGAAAGTCTATTAACAGGCTCCTCAAGAAAGTATATCTTTCTTGCTTAAGCTATTCATTGGGGTGGCTAATTAACAGTTCACAAGGTAATTATCACAGGTGAGTTTTTAATGTTAAGATTTACAGATTTCCCAGGAAATTGGGAGTGACAAACCTGGGAGAGAGACTAGTGTAGGGAGTGACAGGCCTGGAAAAGGACATGGAACTTCTGAAATAAAAAAAATTTTTTTTTGTACTGGGATAGGATCGAGGGCATTCTACCTCTGAGCTACATCTCCAGCCCTTTTTATTTTTTATTTTGAAAGAGTGTCTTGCTGAGTTGCTGAGAGTCTCACTAAATTGCTGAGGCTGGCTGCGAACCTGTGATCCTCTTGTCTCAGCCTCCCAAGTATTGGGATTACAGACATGTGCTACCACATCTGGCTTGAATTAAAATTTTATTTACTTCACCTTCCTTTATGTCTTCTTTCTACCTAATTCATTTATTTCTTCTACCCTGCCTCAAAATGATCAAATTTAGCATCACCAATAATGAGATAAAACTGACATTTGCCTTGTAATGTGAAGCAATGGGAAGGACTCAGAATCGATTAGTAGTAGTATTTATTTATTTACATATTTATTTGTTTGCTGGAAATATTTAACTTGAATTTAAGCCTGAGGAAATAATGAAACAAATCCATATTGTAAGACATTTTGCAAGACAACTGGCCTGGACTCTTTAAAAATGTTAAGGTCATCAAACAAGCAAACAAACAAACAAACAAAAAACAAACCCAGAATTTTTTGAGATTTTAGGACAGCCATGACAGATGCAACCCACAAATTTCAGTTAGATCCTTGGCTAACATGTGCATGTTCATGCACACACATATGCAGAGCAATAAAGGACTTCACTGGAAAATTTGTAAATGACTATATACTAGTAATATTGAATTGGTATTAAATATTGGGAGCAGAATGTTTCATATTTGGGACTTTTTCTGATTTTGGAATATTAGCATAAATATGATGAGATATTTTGGGAATGGGACCCAAGATAAAAAATTTGTTTATGTTTCATATATACCTTATATACAAAGACCGAAGGTAATTTTATGTAGTATTTATAGTGCACCTATGTTTTGACTGTGATATGACACACAAGGTCAGGTGTGTAATTAGTGGCTTCATGTTGGTGCTAAAAATAGTTTCTTATTTTGGAGCATTTCAGATTTCAGATTTTTATAGCAGGGACGCTCAATTGAATAGTTTAGAAAAGTAAAGTGTGCTTGTGTATTGAAAGAGAGAGACTGTGTATATGTTTAAGGAGAGGGCTGTAACAGTAAATTCAGAAGAAGGACTGGTGTTCTTTGTACTATTTTTCCCCAAGTTTTCTACAGATCTGAAATCTTTCAAAAGTTTTAGAGAGAATTATTGGAGCATTTGGAATGGGAAAAGCTATTAAATTGATAGATTCAAAATTATAAAAACTCAATTCTAGCATTATGAAGGCTAAAATGAAACAAAGTTATATATATTTGTGTTGTTAATATAGGTAACAGTTTAGATTTTAATTATATGGTGAAGTTTTATAGTTTTTTTTGATATATGAACCAAAATTTAAAGTGGTGTAGCTCTTTTTCTTGAGACCTTGTTAGATAATAATTTTCTTCATTCTTGTGATGTTGTCTTTGATGATGATTTGAAAGTAGCGTTTGTTAAAGTTGTTTCAGATGAGGATAAGTATAGTTCACTGAAAAAAATGGATTTTTGTTTTATAGTAGCTGAAAAAAATTTATCATGCATGGCTTATAGACAGGCATTGTATATTATTAAAAGTGAATTAAGTAGACCAGCACATATGAATCTAGAAATGGGAAAGAATCAAAGAGGTTTATATAATTTACAAACCCTATCTTTATGATTCTTTAGTCAAGATGGCAAAACAAATTATGTTGTTCTATCTAGTGATTTGATATCATTAAAGAGAGAACTTATCTTATGATTAATATTATTTAGCAAACGGACATTATCCAGAATAAGATATAATTATATTAATAGCTTATTATAGGTGGAATGAAGTAATATTACTTGACAGGAAAAACTTTTAACACACTTACAAAACTATATAATCCAGTAATGCATTTAAGTAAACATATTTGGTAAAATATTAGAAAATACTTAGAACTTTAAAGTATTGTTGGGAAAATTTATGATCATCTTAGTATGTACAGTAAATGTATTTGATAGAATTTAATATACATGCATGATCAAGTCTTAGCAAACTGGGCATTTAAGCAACTTTTTATAAGTTGGTAAATGATACTTACTAAAAACCTATACCCAAAAGTATTCTTTAGAAGTATTCTTTCTGAAAAAGCGTAGCCTTTAATTAAGATAAGGAACCATAAAGGTATCTGCCATCACAACTAATATTGAACATTGTGTTGAAGGCCCTAACCAATGCAGTAAGACTAGAAAAGTAAGACAAAGCTTGAAAAGACACAAACATTGTTATTAGCAGACAGCATGATTTTCTACTTGGAAAAAAATCTAAGAATATCTACAAACTCTTAGAACTAATGAAAGAGTTCAGCAAGGTGATTGAAGAAAAAATCAGCATGTAAGAAACAGTAATGTTTCTATATATGGTCAATAACCAACTAGAAAATTTATTTATTTATTTATTTTTATTTTTATTTTTATTTTTTTGCGGTACCGGGGATTGAACCCAGGGGTGTTCTACCTCCTCGCTACACCCCCGGCCCTATTTTTTTTATACTTTATTTTGAAACCGGGTCTCACGAAGTTGCGGAGGGCCTCACTAGTTAGAGAGAGAGAGAGAGAGAGAGAGAGAGAGAGAGAGAGACAGAGAGAGAGAGAGAGAAAGCTGAGGCTGGCCGCAAACCCAGATCCTCTGGTCTCCACCTCCCAAAGTACTGGGATTACAAGTGTGCGCCACCACGCCCGGCCCCAACTAGAAAATTTATAATGACACTATTCACAATAGCACCAAAATCTGTAAGGTACCTGGGAATAAATATAACAAATGATATATAAAACCTTAGGGAGAAAATTTGAAACATTACTAAAAGATGTTTGAAATTCCTAAATAATTGGAAAGATTTCTTTTGTTCATTGATGAGAAGATTCAATGTCATAAAGTTAGTTTTCTCCAAAATTAATTTATAAATTTAGTGTAACTCTAAATTATAGGAGGGTTTAAAAACATGGAACAAGACAATTTTAAAATTTTATTTTAAAATTTTATTTTAAAAATCATACAGTGAAGCAAAGGTCTAAGCAAAGACCAGACAATTCTAAAAAAGGAAAATAAGAAGGAATAAGTCTAACCAGACAGCAAGACTTACAGTAATTAAGATAATCTGATAGTAAGCTATAGCAGGACTGCTTGATATTGGTGGAGGAATTGACATTGATCAATGAACAGAGTTGAGAAAGCCCAGGAAAAGATCCACTTCATGTGGGAAAATGCCATATGATAGAGTGAGCGCTACAAATCATTGGGGGAAAAGATAGGCTAAGTATAAGTAGTGCAGGCTTTCCATTTGGACAAAAGTAAAATTAGATTCCAATCTCTGACAACACCCAAGAAGCAATTCCACAAGTTCAAAGATAATTTTAAGAAGATAAAGGTAAGTATTTTTATGATCCTGGCATGGAAGAGGATTTCAGAAATAAAATAGGAAAATCACAAACTAGGAAAACAATGCTGTATATGATGTTTTCAATATTAAAAATATCTTACAATTTAGACAGATTTTAGGAGACAAGCTGCAGTATGAAAGTAGATATTTACAACATATGACAAGGATTAGTATTTAGAATATCTGAAGAATTTCTACAAATCAGAAAAAGATAAGCTACCTTAGAAACAGGAACAGACAGCTCATAGAAGAGTTGCTAAACCTTGCTAGTAATTTGGGAACTGAAAATTTAAAAAGGTACCATTTAATTCTCATTAGTCAGACTGGGAATAATTAAAATATCTGCTGTCATCAAATGTGAGCAGAGTTGGAGGAAATGAATTTATACTACGAGTTAAACACTATGAGTATAAATGAGTTATACACTGTGAGTTGGGGTGTTATTATTTTAGCCCCATAGGAAGACAATTTGACGTATTCTAATAAAACTGAAAATGTACATTATCTACAACCTAGTGGTTCCTCTTCTATGTGTGTGCCCTAGAGGAACTCTTACACATGTGTATAGGAAACTGGGATGTTCTTGGAAGCACTGTATCTTATAGAGAAAACTAGAAAGAACTTGCTAGTCTATCAGCTGAGGAATGGATAAGTAAGATGTGGCATGTATTATGTGATGAAGTAGCAAACATCAATTAAAGTGAACACATTAAATCCTTAACTCTCAATATAGCTACATTTCAAAAAGGAGTAAAACGGGGTTTCAGGACAATATACAAAATTTGAAATGATTTGTGTAAATAAGTTCAGCATAGTATCATGCTACATGTCCTTTCAGGTTGTCTGTCTGGGTAAAAGTATAAGCACACATGGACAAAAAGGTTCATAGGAAAGTGGTAGTAGCCTCTGGGGTGGGGCAGGGGAGAAAGAGGAGAGAATGGGACTGGGGAGAACTAAAGGGAATTTTAACTTTCAAAATTATATTTTAGTTATTTTGTTTTTAAAAAGTTGAATAAATATGAAAAATGTAAACATTTATTACTCCTGAGTTGAAGGTATGTGGATATTTTATTCTATACTTTCTTTTCCATTTAAAAACTTGCCAACTTAAAACAATGATGACTCACAAACGTTTTGTTTTTGTTACTCTCCTCTATCCTCAAAGCATTTACAAAGGCACATTATAAAAGTAAAAAGAGGAGTCTGGCATTGTGGCGCACACTTGTAATCCCAGTACTTGGGAGGCTGAAACCAGAGGATCCTGGTTCACGGCCAGCCTCAGCTACTTAGTGAGGCCCTCCGCCAACTTAGTGAGACCCTGTTTCAAAATAAAGAATAAAGAATAGGGCTGGGGGTGTAGCTCTGAGGTAGAATGCTCCTGGGTTCAATCCCCAGTACTGTAAAAAAAAAAAAAAAGAAAGAAAAGTAAAAAGAGTGTTTATTTCTGTCTTGCCCTGGGTCTAAGTGCCCCACACATGTAGTGTGTGCCTTTGCCTCTCATTGACTTAATCAGTGATGAGAACAGTCAACTATGAAGCTGAGGGTCTCTGAGGGATGAGCAACAGGCTTAGAGCTGCTTCAGCTGAAATCCTTATTTCAGGGATTTCAGTTTAATGAGTGTATTAATAATATATGTATATGGTAAACTGAAAATATGTTAAACTGTGAAAAATAATAGTATTGTATGAAGGTAACTTTGATTTTTTTTAAAGGTATCTACGAATCTTTCAAAATGTGGACCTATCTAGCAATTTTTATTTTAGGTAAGTTGGACCTTAGTTTTGCTCCCATCAGTCATTTAAAGTTTTATATTATTTTCCAGGGGTAAAAACGGAATCAGAGCATTCCTCTATTGTTTTTTTACATGGCCAAATTATTTTATTTGTAATCATTAAAATATAGGCATTTCCTTTTTTAGAAATATGATATTTAGAAATCCAAATGGATAAATTGGTCCCACAAATGTTTATTGACTGTGTATTTCCATTACATTTGTCCCCACCATCTACTTTTGGTCTTTATTGTTTATTGTTTATTATTTATTGTTATTGCTTATTGTTTATAGCATCTGTGAGTTGACTGAAGCTCAGTGGTACTGTTAGAAATGATCTTCTCTTGTTTCCTATTTCTCAGTTTGGTCTATATTCCCATACTAAATTCTAATCAGGTTATTACAAAAGCAAAAACATGTAGGTTAAAGTTTTTGTGCCTTCTTTTTTCTTTTTGTGGTACTGGGGATTGAACCCAGGGACATTCTACCTCCGAGCTACACCCCCTGCCCTATTTTTTATTCTTTATTTTGAAACAGGGTCTCACTAAGTTGCGGAAGCCTCACTAAGTAGCTGAGGCTGGCCGCGAACCCGGATCCTCTGGTCTCAGCTTCCCAAGTACTGGGATTACAAGTGTGTGCCACCACGCCCGGCCAAAATCCTACTTTTAAGAAGGCACAAAGCCGGGCGTGGTGGCACACGCTTGTAATCCCAGTACTTGGGAGGCGGAGACCGGAGGATCCGGGTTCGCGGCCAGCCTCAGCTACTTAGTGAGGCCCTCTGCAACTTTGTGAGACCCGGTTACAAAATAAAGAATAAAAAAATAGGGCTGGGGATATAGCTCCGAGGTAGAATGCCCCTGGGTTCAACCCCTGGTACTTCAAAAAAAAAAAGTAGGATTTTAAGAAGAATATTCTATGTTCTTAAGACAGAGTAAAGCAATTGTTTTAAACAGGAAGAATTGTTAAAATTCAAAAACCAACTTCTTAATACTTTTATCCCTTTGAGATTACATGCTATAAAATGAATGGATCCATGGAACAAATATGGTAAAATTTAATTTCACAGATGAAACTGAAATCAATTTCAATTAAATTATATAAATAAAAGAAGAAATAATAATGTGTGTGACTCTCCAGACAGAATTGTAACCATCTTAAAGTATTACTAAAATACTTTAAAAACAAATTTGTATAAACCTAAATGTATTCAGGAAACTATATTTTTGGCAATGAAATTCTGTGCCAAAAATATGTAGTAGAGATACTTATAAAAAATTACTACTTTTGTGAAATCAGAACTATAATGAGTTACTTTTGGCCCAAAGTCCAAATTTTCTTTGCACAGGGACTATCATAATCTTTTATATGGCTTTTACTCTCCTAAAACATATTTCACTATAATGGCTTATTTTATTTGCTTATTCCTGTTTTATTATGAAGTCAGTTATGATACCATCATTAATAATTGATAGAATTATTTTTGTTCATGTGTAAACTAGGGTACAGAACCGTGTACTATTGCAGCAGATATTGTAGTGTCTGTAAAACCCAATCAGATATATAGGAAAGTGTGACCCCTTTGTACAAGACCATAAATGTAAATTGATTTCAGTATGAAGCAAAAAAAATTCACATTGTACAAATCAATTGTATTCTATATTTCTAATTATACAAATGCCCAAGTCATGTAGTGAGTTTTTTTTTATTTCCAATCATTTGCATATTTTGCTGTTTTACAGTGCTTGTTTGAACATCATTGCTTCCAAGTGAGGTAACAGGTGCTAACTAATTTAGTTCACAGATTTTAATTCCATATGGGAGCAAGACCGTGAAATCTGCTTTGCTTTTGTAATTCTTAAGTTTCAATTCTCTTCTCAGCTACAGCTATGATTTGTCCCACTCACTTCAATATAATCTTACTGTGTTGCGAATGCCCCTGGAGATGTTAAAATCAGAAACAACCCAGACTCGCCAGGAGAGTTTTGACATCTTTGAAGATGAAGGATTAATTACACAGGGTGGAAGCGGTAGGTGGTTTTCAGCATATTTAATGTATATTAATGTGGCAACCATGAAATGGCATCTTAGTAAATTCACTCACATGTCTCTCATATTTCTCCATCCCTCAGTGACCTTTATCCTTACATGTGGTTGCTCTGGATACATGAACTTGACCAATTCATTTTTATAGAGATCATTAATCACCATGTGACTTCATTTGTAAGCCAGCCAGAAAATTGTATGCTGATATTTTCTAGCAATTATTCATGCACTTTTTATGGAATGCATTCAGGTCTAGACTTTTGGTGAAGTTTAAATGGAAAATTGTTTTTTGAATATTGAATACATATCATCTTATTTTCCATCATAGAGACCAATTCAGTATGCATAGGCTAAGTTTTGGGAAAAAGTTCCTATGGGTTAACAAGACATTTACATATAATATCTCTAAGCCTCATAAAAACTCTGCTCAGTGGATATAATGCCAGTTTTATAGAAATGAAGACTAATAAAACTGAGGCCCAGAGATGAAGATCTTATGACCAATGTCCAGAGGAATCAGCGCAGCAGGTCAGAGGCTGTTATGACTTTGATTAGTCCCAACATGACCTCTCAGGCCCTCATAGGCCCTGCTTCTTTTCAGGGCCACTGTCGGATCACTGTAGGACCACTACGTGACTAGTCTGAGGTTCCCCTGGAGATCCTGGACTAAGCCAGACACACAGGACCTTTGTCCCCCTTTATCAGTACCTTTATTGCCACATTCTTGTGTTGGTCTAGAACCCTAATCGCTAATGTGAATGTTATGAAGGAATCATTTCAAACTTAAAGTCACGGTATTTTCCTGAATTGGACCAACTGCAAACATAGTAAGTCAAGAATATCTTTGCACTCCTTGACCCATGCAGCTTAAATGATAGTGATGAAGATGTGGGTGCAGGGGCAGAATTCAATCTAAAATGGACTTAGAAGGTTTGTCCTTCCAGGACACTCAAGAAGAGGCTGTGTTCTATTAGTGCTTTCCCAATGGTTCTGGTCCACTTGTGGGCTGTTACTTAAGCTGATGTCATCTCTGGCATTGCCCTCAGCTCTGGTTAGTTTAGTTGATTATCTTTTTTTTTTTTTTTTTGTGGTGCTGGGAATTGAACCCAGAGACGTT